>JBBYHM010000011.1:682057-749114 GCA_038381775.1 Adansonia rubrostipa | reverse complement strand
CACAGAAATGAAAATTACCAAGTCAATTTACTAGAAGTTCTTAACAAGATACAATGATAAAGGTTTTTTTTTTTTTTCATTATTATTAATGTTAGTGATTTAAATTATAATCACAAATGTGTTTTCAGTCATATTGTGTTTTTCGCTACTACAAACATAATGAATGCTATTATAATCAATTACAATAAATATTGATAACAGAGAGCTGACATCACAAACTAATGAATGTGACATCAAAGAGCTTGCCATTAAAGAACGAATGTTGAAAATAGTACCGTGGCTCCAGAAGGACAGATGATGCGGAAAGCCTTGCAATTTGGCTTAAGTACACCACCAATGATAGAAACGCCATTGACTACTTCAAAGCTAAGCCAATCGGTGGATTTGCCTGGTACTCGATGATCTAGAGCGGCGACCGGGGTGCCATCAATTCTTATAATGATTCGAGGGCTTTTGCAGTCATCTTGAAAGCCATAGAACCAAGCAAATACCGTCCTTTCGGTACATATATTTGTTTGACTCTGCTGAGTCACAGGCTACTTTCCATCTTGCAGGAGAGCCTTGGTGGAGTCTGTTTTGCCATCTGGTTTAGCCCCAAAGTTTAACACATTGTACTTTGTAATTGCAGATGTTCAATTTATGCCTAACATGACAGAGAATCAGAATAATTCCTTGAAAAGGAGTAGTAAGCTTCATCGTTACATTTGCTTTAGAGAAAATCGTGACAATGACGGAATTATAAAGAAACCGAGTAAATGAAGCTGAAGCTGATTGATGAATGAAAAGTTTGAGAGAAATTGGATATTTATAGTTGTAGATTTTGGACAAGGACTATTTTAAAGATTATAATTGTCAAAGAGTAGGATAAAAGAAAGCTGCATTAATTGTGTGTTTGTATGACATACAGTGTACTCTGCTGGACAGTTTGCTTGGCTACAAATTTTCATCAGCATCTTCCTCATACATGAGACAATCTATTTTTTATTTGTTTTTTGTTCGACAAAAGCTTCATCCAACGGCAGCAGTCGCGTCATGGTAATGAATTAATTGCATAAAGGTTAAACAAATTATTTTTTTTATTTTTTTATTTTTAGAAATTAACGGATTTATCACCGTGGTTACAAAAACCAAACTGGTGATCATACTGATCGAACCACCGGTTTTCAATGGTTCAAACTTTTAAATTTATATGTATTCCTCTAGCTAGTAAAACCAAATTGGATGAAGAGTTTTATATCAGCAGCCATATAATTTACAAAACATGAAGAAAAAAAAAAGTCATAACTCGGAATAAACGTGCAGAAAATAAATCAGTGCAATCCTCCCAAGTTAAAAAGGCAAATCTTAGAGCAATAAAAGCTACGATCAAATCAGCTAATTTTCTTAAAATTTTCAAACTTTGCACCTTAGGGGAAAAAACAAACACGAATGTTAAAAGAATATGAACCCAAAAAATTATTAAACTAAAGCATTATAAAAACAAAATCCTCAACCTCAAAAGCATGGGAGAAGGGAATCCAAAAATGTGAGGCAGAGTCAATAGATATGAAGTTTGAAACAAACCCAGAAAAAATTATGCCAGAAATATTAAATAATGAAACGAAGCATTAAGAAACAAAAGAAACCTCAAAAACAGATCATTGAAACAAGGTACAGAAGATGAAAAAAAAAAAAAAAAAAAGGAAAACCCAGCAGAGAAATCTCAACTAACCGCAGCTTTGGAGATGATGGTCGGTTTGGGTTTAATTTGAAGGTTAAACGGGCTTGCAACTTTTTATTCGGTTTTGCCCTTGGTTTATATTTTTGGTTTATATTGGATTTTGTTATTGGGTTATAAAATTTGGATTGAATTTAGTTTTATTTTAGGTTTAATACATAAAACTCGATTCTATTAATTTTTTATTAATTTTATCCGACTTGATAAAAGTTGGGTTCAATTCATAACATTGAACTGTTAGATTAATCGATCCCAGTTGAATCGGCCGTAGGGCAAGACATTACAGCGGTACGCATTACGTACCTCTATAAAAGCGAAAACGACTAGCTTTACACTTTATCGCAGTCTTTGAAGTAAAGAGGATCTCATGAGGAAATCAACTATTACCGCTGCGGCAGAAGAAAGCCTAAATTCCAGGTAGTAAATCAATGTAGTAATTGTTATTAAATGCCCCACCAGACTGATGCATTGCCCAATAACAAAAAGGATTTGCTCCAAATTTTCATGATATATTAATACACTATCTATGAAAATTTTAAGTTTTACAAATAAAATTAATAAAATAATATATATTTTTAAAGATATAATATTAATATAAAAAAGATATGTGATATTTTTTAACTTCAAAATTAAATAAAAATAAATAGAGTAAATAAAAAATACGTAATTGTTTTTTAATTGTGTTTGTAAAATTAAAAAAAATCATTATTTATGACTAAGTCTAAGATAAATTTTCTATTTATTTTTTAATAACTTTTTTAGCTTGTCTTCATTTTTTTTCTCAAAGACACATATTTTACAAAAAAAAAAAAAAAGAGAAAGGATTCACTTATATAAATTTAAAACCTTTTATACAATTTTCTAATCATTGATTAGTATTTATCCAATAGTTTAAAAAAAGCTGAAAATAAGTGAACAATTTATGATGAGTTAACTTTGTAATTAACTATTTGATAAATTTTAATCAACGACTATAAAATAATATAAAATTAAAAATTTTACACTAATATAAATAAATTCTTCTTCAACAAAAAAAAATGTGATATTGGGTAGTTTATTAACTGGTATCATTTATCCATTATATACAAGATAAATTATATATTGTAAATAATAATGATTAATGCCATTAACTTCGTGTTGAATCAATGTAAAAGCTAGAGGTGGCAAAATGAACCCGAAACAAAAAACTTACCTGAAAAAAGTTGGGCTCTAACCTAAGCCAAACCTGATTTGATAAAAAATTAATGGTCCAAACCTGAGAAAACCTAAACCCAAAATAGCCCGAACTTGAAATAGCTCGAACCTAAAATGAGCCAAACAACCCGAACCGAACCTGAATTTAATACTAAAAATAAATATGATGAAGTTATAATTAAATAATTTTTAATAAATAAAAAAACTTTAATTATCAACTTTATTTTACTATTCTTTTAATAATTTAATTAAATATTAAAAACTTAATTTATATTTTATATATGATTAAATTTGCTCATGAGTTGGGTTAGGCTATGATCCAAATTTTTTTAAAATTCCAAGCTTAGGCCCTTATTTAACACGCTTAAACCCTCTTGTTTAAGCGAGAATTACTGTTCATCACATTCAAAAATATTTTTATTGATATTCAAAAATATTTTTATTCCTAAAACAAAAATATAAGAACTCAAGCCGAAGCTCAATTGGGTCGGGTGGGTATCCCGACCCTCAAGTAGGTTTATATATTCTAAAATAATAATTTATCAAAAAGTAAATCATATCATAAGCTTTAAAAATATTGTCAATAAAGCATATCATCCATTTATTATATTTTTTTTAATTTAATTAGTTAAACTCATTAAATATTGAGAGTTTATGCATTTTAGTAGTAAAATTTTAAATACTTTTTTGAATATTATTATTATTATTATTATTATTATTATTTTTTTTTTCAAGTAATGATAATTAGAGTCTGATGATAGTATAACAAAATACTAAGATAAATTAAAAAAATATAAAAGCCATAATAGATAATACAATATCAAAAATGAAAAAAAAAACACTGTCAGACTAGCAACTAGACCTGCCCATGGGCCGGACAGCCTGCCCAATTAGACTTGGGTCTCAGATTTTAAGTTTCAAGCAGGCTCGACTCGAAATAGTATTTTTTAAATAAAATAATATATTTTATTTAAATTTAATTATAAAATAAATAAATGTTAATATAAAATAACTTTTTAATATTATGAAAAGTGATTTATACTTAAATGGGCCGACCAGGCCAAATTCAACCCTAAGCTTAGAATTTAAAATTTTTCGGGCCACGACTATGCCCATGGAACCGAACTAAGATTTTTTTGAGCTAGATCAAGATAAATTCAGACATAGGATTAGTATTCAAAATTACGTAAAAGTGATTATATTTAACATAAAATAAAACAAACATAAAACATACTTAAACCCAAACCCGAAAACAAATTTATTACCATAGAAATGTTATTGAAATTCAAGTATGTTTATTCGTGTTCAAGATCAAATTTAAAACAAATATTTGATTAAGTTAGATTTAATTAAAATGTTATTCAAATATAAAAAATAAACATAGAAATGTTTATTACCATTTAACAAACTTTTAGTAGATATTACTATAAAAATTCGCATTATCTATCTTAAATGTCATTAATAATAAATTTTATTTAGTGAAAGATGAATGATAAAAAAGCGTATTTTTAGCTCCATTTGGATAGACGATGAGATTAGCTTTGGAGAGAGAAAAAATAGGCAGCGAGATTAGTTATTATAGTACTGAAATTTAGTAGTGTAGTAGTGGGATATGTGTTTTGGATGTAAAAATAACGATGACGGTGAGGTGAATTATAATAAGAAGATAACATGACTATTAAAGATATTATATTAGAATGCATTTAGATATAATCATTATATATTTACAAAAATTAAAACTTAACAAAATAATATTCAAATTATTTATATTTTGTTTATTTTTTATAATATTTTAATTTTATATAATAATTTAAAATTTTTAAAAATTTTACATTAAAAATATGAACGTATTATTTTATATTAAAATTTATCATATATTCAATGATAATTTATTCAATTATATATTAATTTATTTATATAATTTTATATATTTTATGCCTTATTTATCTATCTATAATTATTTATTTTTATATATAATTATTTTATATAATTAATTTATAAATTAAGAAAAGAAAAAAATGAAGCTGCTAGTGGAAATATGAGGTGTGGCATGGTGGAACTTCCACCGTGCCACATTGAAGTTGTCCAAACACTTTGATTTGATTAGTTCACACAAAAATTAAGAGAGAATGCAATGAAATGACATCTCGATGAATTCCAAACCTAGCCTTAGTTGTAGACACCTCATTTTGTTCGAACCAATTTTTGGTATCCTAGGAGTTAGGTAAAAGATGACAAAATCAAAAATTAGAAATAAAGCTGGGGGACGATTGTTTATGACCAAGTTGAGGTAAATCGAGGAGCCACAGGTTCGTACAAGTTATATTGGGCTGCAAGTATTTATACAAGGCCTTTACGGTGTGAAAAACTTGAATTTTCACATGTAGTATCGATACAAGAGGGTTTGGTATCAATACCCAAGGTGTGGTATTGAAACTTGGCATGTTTGTATCGATACAAACCTTGGCAGTAGCTAAAGTTATGATTTTTGGCAAAAAGTGTCGATACACAAGCATGAGTATCGATGCAAATCCATGGAGTATCGATAGTGGCCTCTACGTCTCAAGACTGGAAACATTTTTTGCTATTAGTATCGATACACAACTCATTGTATGGATATTCAGGAATAAAATGTACCTTGTTTATCGATACAACATGTTCTGTATTGATACATCAAGGCATTTTTGTCTAGTTCAAGCCATTTTATTACCTTCGAAACCCGATTTAAACATGTTTTTGCACCAAGAAACTATCATATAACGTTGCAAACCTCAACTACGGGTTCATTAACGGATTCTAACAAAATTTTAAAGCCCAAACAATTAATGACAAAGGTCACTTTCATAAGATATATAAGTGTAAGATGATGGTAGGCATATCTCCAACTTGTAGGTTTTTACAGCCTTTCTACCTCCATGCTCAGCATGGCAGAACTAATAAAAAGAGAGGCAACTGAACATGGTAGTTGGAGATATGCCCTGGTGCAAAAGAAAAAATTAAAAATGCCCTTTGCATTGTCTTCTAAAATGAAAGGCTGAACTAGAAAAAAAGAGAGGACACAACTAGCTATCTGAGAAAAAAGAAAACTCTCTCAACTATCAAAAAGCTCTCCAGTAATCCCAAAAAATTCTTCACCCATCCCCATAAATCCTCCAATAACTCCAGCTTAAAAGCTCACCAAAAACACTATTCCATTAACTTCCTCCCTTAACCAACCTCTATTCCCGTAGCTCCCTAAAACCATAGCTGGAATACCTTTAAAACTCAACCTTTTACATATTTTCATCCTCAAAACACCCCTTCAGCAACCACATTACTGGAAAGCTTTTTTCTTTCACCATTTTCTTGCTAAACGATTGCAAAAAGAGGGAAAGAATTGAGCTTAAAGTTGTTGCTTTAAAGAAGGAAGAAACTTCAAGCCTTTGCTGGTATATCTTTTACCTTGTCCCATGTATCTTCTGTTTTGATCATACATTTCATTTTAGCGAGCCCTTCATACTATCATGACCCTCCTAATACTCTCATGCATCTTTGTTGCCTTGGTTGTGGTAGTCCTAGGATCTTGATAATTTTCTTAACACCTTGATGTTGTGGGATGTATAAACTCACCATACTTCATTTTCATCATTACACAGCCTCTGTTCATATATCTTTTGCCATGTATCTTCCATATTCACATATACATTACATATTTAAGTGGTCACCTTGACATGTCTTAGGTTTTTCTTATGTTTTAAGGAGTCTTATGAAATAAAAATCCAGTCTTGACAACTCCAGCATCCATCCTCTTGTTCAAACATGTTCATATCATCTTCATGCGCTTTATTTGTCATCTTCTTAAATTTGTGTCACCTATTTCCATGTCAAAATGTCATCTTTGCATGTTTGCATGTTTAATCCATGGTTGTCTTTGTATTTATTGTATGTTGTTCATGGTATCTCCATTAAAATGCTTGCTTGTATCTTACAAACTGATTTTTTAGAAAACTCCCTAAGTTAAGTTTATGCTACCTCCAATAGATAAAGAATAGCATGGACTTAATGCTTTCATTAAATTGGTCTCTCGATCTTGGGGATAAATCAACATTTCAGCTTTGGATTTCATGGTGAAATATGTTTTTTTTTTCAAAAAAAAAAAGAAGAAATCTTTTTTAATATTAAACATTGATCTCGAGTCTCATGTTCATTTGGTGACATGGTTAACGGGTTGTTTGATCATCCCAAACTACTCTGAGATTGTGGAGTGAACTTGTGAAGCCCATGTTACTTTCTGTCACAGACGTTTAGACGTCCTAGGCCCAAGTCCATCTTTGAAAAACTGGAATATCGAATAACCCCCCCTGTTTTTGCTCTGGTAGCACTATATTTTGAACTTGAAAAATTATTTTCGAGCCACAAAATATTTCCTTGGATTTTTTTAATATTTTTCCTTTAAAAGGCACCAAATTACCTTTCTAACGTTGTCTTACTTGCCCTTGGATCATCTCAGATGAGAGAGCTATGATTTTTCGAACCTTTGCTGTCCAAAACCCCTGGAACCTAGCATGCAACATTCTGTTTGGGCCATTTCGGCCCATCAAATGATTTTTATGAAATTTCTAGATATTTTTCCTAAAAAGTTTACAAAATTCCCTTTTTGGAAATTATCTATGATCTAACAATCTTGGATAAACTTAGAATGATTTTTCAAAATCCATCATGCCCTTTTAATTGTACATGCTACCAGTACTGAGATGAACCTGAGTTCAAAAATTAATTCTGCCTAGAAAGTGATTTTCTAAAATTTTTGAAATATTTTTATATTAAACCCTGTCGAGTTAGCTTCCCAATGGTACCTCATTACCCTCTGAAATCTTTAGATGCACCCAAACAAAATCCAAAAACGGAGATGACAAGATGTTATCCCCTGTTTTCAAACTAATTTTCAAATCCCCTTTTATCGAGACATTCGGATGTCTTAAAAATGTGCCCGATTGATTTCCCCTACAACATCAACCCCTTTTTGACTTAAATCAAGATTAAAATACAAAAAATAGGATTTTATATTAAAATTTTTGCTAGTGAAGATACTCTAACTCCACTACTTAAAGGGGATACTCCAACCCCATTTTTTAAAATCAAAGTTAAGTTTTCTCCTTGTTCCTAAATGTTTTCCTAACTTTGGGGATACTCCAACCCCATTACTCCGAAGGGATACTCTAACCTCGTTCTTTTTTAAAAAATAATAAGAATTTTTATTCCTAACTATTTTCATAACTCTATTTTAGGGGACACTCCAACCCCACTTCTCCGAGGGAATCTCCATCCCTGTTTTTACCTCAAAAACTTAAAATTTGCTCTCTTTCAAATACCTCAAACCTTTTTGATAAAAATCCTCTTTGTTCTTTAAATTACCATCGAATCCAGATTGGTCTCTAAGATTGTCATCCCAGTTGTTCTCCAATAATCGAAGGTAATTATGTGATACATTTCGATCGCCCCTCCATTTTTATATTCTTTTGTTTGTGATTGTTTGTTTATGATATTATTATATTTCTTATTTTTTGCCCCATTAACTTGTTTCCTTTTGTCATGATATTGTGCATTCATATTTAAATTCATTTTTTAATGAAATTTACAAGGTGATGTTTGTTGTTGGTATCTCTCCAGTGCCTAATACGAAACATTCAATTTTTTAAAATCAATCCGAACATCGTTTTCGTAAAAAAATCCCTATGTTTCTCACATCTCCGAGGCGATTAGGTGATCTAATTTTTCTTAATAAAAAAACCCCAGGTTCATATTTTCCAAAATTTCATGCATTAAATAGGATTATATCTAAATAGAGACCAAGTGGAACCAATTTAATCGAGATCAAAGTGAGATATAGTTAGTAGGTGCCGATTTCGGGCGTCGTGGGGATACTAGTCCTTCCCTACGCGTACCTAACTCCTGAGCCCAACCAACGAATCTCTGGACTTCGTAGACCTTGCAATCAGTGTTTCGAGTTTCATAACTTGTAATATTGTTTTTAATAGGCATCCGATCTTGCCTAGCCTAAAATGATCGATGGCAACTCCAAGTTTATAGCCACTCTGTGGTGGCCATCCGAGCCCAGTTGGATAAGCGACTCATTCGACGGTCCCTATCACTTTCATATTATCACACCTAATCCAAATCCTAATCAAGGGATAGCTCAAAGGCTCGACCATAACCAACCATCATTCATTCATAAGTCGAGCACGCCATGCCCTTCGGATCGTCCGAAGTTTTAAAGGCTGGGCACGTGGCAACATTAGTAAATAAACATTAGGTGTAGATATGGATATGGACCGGTTTAATATAAAAATTTAAATATATTTAGCACTTAAAGCCCCAAAACCAATAAGGATCACATATGTAATTTAAAGTCCAAAAACAATTTAATGATCTGATAAATTTAGAGACACAAAAAGATGAACTACAAATTAACTAAATAAAAAGAAATTTAACTCAAAATTTATGAAACTAATTTTAGTTTCAAGTTTGAATTTAACATATTTAAATTAAAAATGTTAAAAAAATATTAATCAAATGTAATTTAATTCAAATTTAAAAATTATTTTTAAAGATCCCAAATAAAATTAGGTGGTTATATAATGTAGAAATTATTATAATAACATACACTTATACATATATCAATAGTTTATTTTTATATTCCTTTAGAAAATTACATGAGAAGATGTCACAAAATGGCCTGGATACGAATCCTAACCAGCCCAACTTAAAATGGCGAGTGTACCCTTGTTCTAATATATATACATATATCATTATATTCTTTTATTTTTTTAGGGGCCCATATCATCATTAATATTATTTTTTTTTTTCATGTCTGGAGACTGAGTTGTTGAGATGAATCGCTCACTTGACTTAACTCTAAACAGTCATAACGAAATAACGATTTATTTTGGAGTTGCCATCAATCTTATTTTGGCCAGGTGGGATTGGACGCCGACTAAGTTGACATTTTAAGGGTTACAAAACCCATAAAAACAAACTCCAAGGTCTACACTCATACCAGATATCGTTTAAAAGGGTTCGAGGGTCAGTTACAATCACAAGTAAGGATTGACCATCTTGTGATGTCCAGGAGTCGATTACAATCACAAGTAAGGATTGACCTTCTCATGATGTCTGGTAATCAATACCTTATTAATCCTGTGTTAGCTTAAATTTTGATATTTATTTAGTTTCAATATTTGATATTTAATTATAATTCCCATAATATTTTATTAAAGAAATTTTTTACTCCTAGAAAGTCAGGTTTTAATGTTTTTAGAAATTACAAAAGTATTCGTACCCTCCCAGGGAACCAAGTGGATACGAATTCTCTATCATATCCCGTTGGAGAATCATGCGAAATACGAAAGGTTTTATTTTCTCAAAATTGAAAAATCTTGACTTCCTATTTAGAAAGGATATCGTGTTATTAAAATAAGCCATAAAATTCCTCACATATTTTGGTAAAAATCTCACGTATTAATTTAATTAGAAGATATTACCTTATTTATAAAAATAATTTTATTATTAAAAAATACGGACTCTATGACCTAGAAAAAACCTGATATGATGAAGATATTCTTAAAATATACTTTCAATATGAAAGTATCCCGATAACCCTGATGGACTCTAAAATAATGAAAACTGGATGAACCTATCCTAAATATGCACTTTTGGCATAAAAACATCCCAGTTACTATTTAAGATTCAGTTTTAGGAAAACTACCAAAATACCTCGAGGGTACACATTCGACGAGAAAGTATCTCGATACCCTAATGGACACTAAAATGATCTAGGAAGGCTAAACTAATCCTAAAAATTCACCTTTAGCATAGAAGCATCTTAGTGAAAAAATTACTAAAATGCCTCTAGGGTGTACCTTTGACGTGAAAGTATCTTGGTACACTAATGGACACTAAAATGATCTAGGAAGGCTAAACTAATCCTAAAAATATTCTTTCGGCGTAGAAGCATCCCAATGAAAAAATTACCAAAATACCTTCGACGAGAAAATATCCTGGTAACCTTGACGGGTGCTAAAATGATCTAGGAAGGCTAAACTAATCCTAAAAATTCACCTTCGACGTAGAAGCATCCCAGTGAAAAAAATTATCAAAATGCCCTTAGGGTATACCTTCGACGTGAAAGAATCTCAGTAACCCTGACAGGCACTAAAATAATAAAAACTGGATGAACCTATCCTAAATATGCACCTTTAGCATAAAAGCATCCTGGTTACTATCTAAGATTCAGTTTTAGGAAGACTACAAAAATGCCCCTAGGGTACACCTTCGATGTGAAAGTATCACGGTATCCTAATAGACGCTAAATGATCTAAGAAGGCTAAACTAATCCTAAAAATTCAACTTCGGCATAGAAGCATCCCAGTGAAAAAATTATCAAAATGCCCTTAAGGTATACCTTCTACGTGAAAGTATCCTAGTACCCTAATGGATACTAAAATGATGAAAAATAGATGAATTTCGTCTAAATGGAAAAGCTAAATAAAATGCAAAATTTGCAATCAAGCCTTTATATTTTGAAAATTACATCTTGCATCCTTCGGAAGACTGAACAAATACGAAAGGTTTTGAAAATTTTTATATCCCTACGGAAGGCCATAGAAATAATAGAAATCTTTAAAACTGGTGAAATGTCCATTTT
This sequence comes from Adansonia rubrostipa, assembly GCA_038381775.1. Lineage (NCBI taxonomy): Eukaryota > Viridiplantae > Streptophyta > Magnoliopsida > Malvales > Malvaceae > Adansonia > Adansonia rubrostipa. The sequence continues at coordinate 737,520 of JBBYHM010000011.1, read as the reverse complement.
GCTCCCTAGATATTAAAATTTACTATTTAGTCTTTAAGCATAATAAAACTTTCATTTTAATGCCTACATAATAAAATAACCTAAAAAAATTCATAAAAATCACACGTAAATATATATGAAAAATACAGCAAAATACCAATAAAGTTTTGGCCAAACATCTTGGCCTTGAAAAAATATATTTCTAAAATTTACAAAATGACCCCTAAACTTCATTAAATTATATTTCAACCCTTATATAATAAAATATCACAAAATCACCAACAAGTCATTGAATCAGTAAAGAATTAACAAAGAAAACATGGCAAAAATATGTAAAAAGGTTCGGCCAAACACATTTAGCCATAAAGCATAATTTTTCATATTTTACAATTTAGTTCTTAAACTTCCTAAAATTGCAAAATGACCCCTAAAGTGTTAAAAATGCCTAAATTATGTTTATAAACACATGAATCAAAATTTTTAAGGCCCATAAAGCTCTCAGCCAAGCTAGAAATGGCCTAAACAAATTCATGAATTTTGTAATATAGTCCTAAGTTTACAAATATTACTAAATAACCTAAAAACCTTAAAATTAAAGGAAAATAACATAAAATCATCATTATCAAACCCAAACACATTCGGCCAAGATGAAAAAGCATGGGATTTATGCATGATTTGAAAAAAGAAATCATGAAAATAACATAAATAACCATTATTAAGCTTAAACAAACATAAAATTATAAAATAAATACATAATCAAAATACTAATTATCAAAATAAGACTAAAGAAATAACTCAAATTTAAATATAATCACAACAAAGTCAGATTCACAACAATAAAAGAAAAGATTTCATAAAAATTTGCTAGAAAAATTCAAGAAAAAATAAAAAATAAAAAATATAAACTAAAATCACCATGTTTAGCCTTTCAACATGGATGGAAATCCATGAGTCTTAACATGGTTTTGAATCATAAATGAGATGAAAAATGAAGAAAAACAAAAAAAGGAATGAAGCTTATACCTTAACAAAGCTTAGAAAACTAAAAATTTTCAAGTGTTTTTTTTAGCCAACCAAAATTTTTTTTTCATGAAAAAAAATCCTCCGCCTTTTATAGAGGGGGAGGTTTAGCGAAGAGGATCCTCTGTCCTATTGGCCAAAAATCCAACAAAAGAAAGGAAAAAATTTAATTTATTAATATTTTTGTCATTATTAGCATAAAAAGATGAGACTTCCATTAATTTGACAAACAATGTCATTCAAAAAATATTGTCATGATTATATTGATAATATCACTAATAGGTAATTAGAAACAACCAAATTAGTTAGGGAAAAAGTTAAAAATTAACTAGATTAGTTTCCATGGAATTAGTAGAAATTAACTAATAGCTATAATAATAATAATAATAATAATAATAATAATAATAATAATAATAGGAAATTTATAATTGATAATTATAAATAAAGTTTTAAAATGATATTATGAGAAAAAACTGATTTGAACTCCAAAACTCGTGAAATTATATGAAAAAAACTTATGAGGAAAAATTGTCATTTATGAAAAAAATACAAAACTCATAAAATAAATTGACTTTTTATAAACTAAATTAATAGTGATTAAAAAATTTTATTTAAAGAATTTTAAAAATTATGAACTCCAAAAAATTCTACTAAAAAATTTACGGAGTAGAAAACTCTGTATTTTTAAAATGAAAAAATTATGAAAGAAAATTTAGAATTCATAAAATAAAATAAAAGTTTCAAAATTGATTTAATATGATTTAAACAATAATATTTGATGAATTTTAAAAATTATAAACTCAAAAAATCTCACTGAAGAAATTTACGAAGTAAAAAAGCTCCGTATCTTGGTAACAGAAAAAATTCTAAAACTTATAAAATAAATTAAATTTTTTAAAACTGATTTAATATGAATTAAATAATAAAATTTCAAAATTTTAAAAATTATAAACCAAGAAACATCTTCTCAAAAAATTTACGGAATAGATAACTCCATATTTTGGAAACAAAAGAAATTATTGAAGAAAATGCAAAACTCATTAAATAAAATGAATTTTGAAACTGATTTAACATGAATTAAATAATAATATTTGAAGATTTTTATAAATTATAAACTCAAAAAAATCTTTTGGAGGTTTAATGGTAATTAAATGTGAATTTTTAAAGAATTTTGAAGTTTAAAACCCGAGAAGATTTCACTGAAAATTTTACAAATAAAGAAAAGCTCATATTTTAAAACTAAAAGAATTTCAAAAATATGTTCAAAATTTATAAAAATGAATTTTACCCATCACCTTAATCAAAATGTTAATTTATAAAAACAAGATGAAAATCTGAAATCCTAAGCAATTTATACTAAAAAATTTTACGAGTATAATCTCGTGATACTACGAAAAATTTAAAAGTAATTATAAAAATGGACAAGTTAACACCTTCTGATATAAAATGCCAATAAAAATTTTTTCTTGATTATATCTAATTTTTTGGAGTGCATATCGGCATAAATACTATACTGGTATCAATAAGAATATATGATGGTCAATTTCTCAATTTTAACCAAAAAAAATTTCCAAAACAAAATTCCTAAAAATTAGAAATTTGACCATGATAACATCTACAAAAATAAATTTTAAAATTTTGAAAGGGTAAAGTTAAAAGCTAATTATTTTACTTTGAATTCGTCTTTTTTATCCAAGATTTACTCTGCACGCCCTTGAAATGATGCTAAGTTTGTCACATGCACATTTGGTCATTTAAGTACATTTAAAGAGGTCCTGAAAATATTCCCCTTGAAGAAAATTTACCCCCAGTGGAAAAGTGCCTAATTTTATTTCTCGAATATTTTTGGATTGACAGGAAAGGATGCCGGACAAAATTAGGTGTTTATAGAAGACTTAAGAGATTACACATTTATATTAAAAGTAAGATATTTATCTTAAAATAACATATATAATTACAACAGTAAGAGATTATATACTTTATTTTAAATTAAATGATAAGATATTGTATTATAACATAATGTACAAATTATTTTGATATAATAAAAATATCATTAGTGATAACTTATTTTATTCACTTTATTCTAAATTACATGAGAATGAATTATTACTTTTTTTAAAAAAATATTTTTTTAAGTAATATATTATCATCATATATCATGAAACAACAATAAAGCATGGGAAACAGGGCAATTCAGGATGTATCACTTAATTTATTTGATTATTTAAAGAAATAATCAATTGATAGTTTAGAGAAGAGCTTACAACTAAGACAAAATACCGAGTGAAAATTGGATAAAATTTGAAAAATTGAGAGAGAGGAAAACTTGATTTTAGGAAGATTTTGAAAACGAGATTGAAAAACTAAAGTGAATGAGAATTGATGAAAAATTCAATAATTGTTGAAAAATAAGATGTTATTTTTGATGGAAAAGGTAAAATTTAAGATTTAAATAGAGGAGGAATTTTAAAAAAAATTTCAATTAATCTTCCAAAAATCATAAAGCCTTGAATCGAGCCTTAAATAACCCATGCATGGCTCATAATCTTCCAATGACACCAATCGAACTCATTCTGAGGGATTTCGATAAGGGATTTGAACATATCTGTTGAATATCCAAATAAGGGATTCGGATTCTTGAATATGGGATTCAAATCCCCTAGGCTAAAATTATATAGAATACACAATCTTGCAAAGTATTTGAATCCTTTGCTTACCGGTTCTAATCCCTTGGGTAAAAATTGTAGTAGATTACAATTTTAAACTTATCATTTAACTTTTTTTAAAGGAATTCAAATCATTTTATGTATCTTCATTCTAAATGCTTATAAATTACTTCCTAACTTCATTTCAACACAAATGCAAAATATATGCATTCAAACCTTTATAACTCATCTAAAACACCTTGTAAAATATTTGTTTTGATAATATATACCACATTGATTAAACCCAATTTCTATAAGTTACAAAGAAAAATGAAAGTTAAAAACTAGCGTTTAAATCTACAGCACCACATCAAGTCACTCTAATTAATTTTTTATATATGCATCCTAAATACTAGCAAATTGGAAATCTTCCATGTGTTGTTTTCAAGATTACTTGGGCATCTTGAACCTGATATATTTTTGATCGTAAGGCTTATTATTATTATTATTATTATTATAAGCATATTTATAAAACTTAAATCAATCCAATGACTTGACCCTTGACTTAGACGCGTTCTTTGATTAAAAAAAATTTTGTAATTGGTCCAGGAAAATATGAATTGACCTGTTAAACTTATTTTTGATTCAGATAAATTAAAAATAACCCTTCAAAATGATTTTAAAAATTGTACCTAACTAAAATTTTGTAAACTAAGTAATAATTGTTTCATCATTTTCACTAAAGAAATATTTTTTAGAAAAATATATTATAAAATCACAAGTAAAGAAAATATCTTTCCAAGCTTAACCTTTTTTTTTAATTTTTAACTGATTATGAATTTTTATATTACTTTTTTTTAACTCAATATTAATTTGAATATCTAATAATTAAATCGATTGTTCTGAGATCCAAAATCTTAAAGGATCATTCTGATAACTGTGATTATAAATATAAGAAATTAATTTTGTATTGTATAAAATGAAAGCGAAACGTTCAGATGTGTTGGTTGAAGCGGGCTTACTTAATTTAATATATGTTCAAACTATAATTTTTAGGAAGAAGGTGATCAGATTTCCATAATATTTGCAAGTTGACTAACAAAGTATGTGTTGCGAAACAGAATATATTACAACCGAGACTTGTTTGTAAATAATAATAATACTAATAATTAAACAAATTGTTTAGCTTAAAAAGTAAATGGAAAACTGAAGTAATTTTTATCAGTATAATAATAGAATAACAGCCAATACTGTAGCACTTTTTGTTGACCAAAACATGATTATCCGCCAGGGGAAATATTTTGGGGCTACGTACTTATTTTGTGCCTTCCATCCCATGGTCCCAAACCTACATTTTAAGAATTTTTCAATCTTACATTACTGTTTGAATTCAAATCATAATTAAAATCTTCATAAAACAAAACTAATATCCTGAGTAAAAATTGTTCTTCATACCTTGCTTAAACAATGGAGGGTTTACGATAATAATATTTACCAAGGAACATTAGTTTATTCTAAAGGATTATTATGGAAATTCTGAGGTGCAGAGATTCTAACCGAAGTTTTGGGATTTTAGAGAATTTCTGACGTCAGATTTTCATTTTATTCTTAAATAATATGATTTATTTTAAGAAATATAAAGGAAATTTGTAATAGAAAATTAGGGATTAATTTCAAATCTAGAAGTCAACACTATTTTATCCAAACCAAAGGATAATGTTTGACTATGTGGTACCATTTTTTTACCGGGTGACATGAATACTAATGCCAAATTGTTTCAATTTTGTTTAAATTTTTATTAAAAGTATAAATTTTCTTAAATTACCAATCACATTTAAATAAAAAAAATGATTGACGACAATTACGTACCTTTCGCTTTTAAAGTAGTTTACCTGTCCAAAAACCGTTATAATATATATATATATATATATATATATATATCACATTTATCTATATATGTCAAGTCGGGTTTCTCTTAAGATAATGCTTAATTTGTTTCTTTTCTATTTTCTCCTCTTATGTATTAATTTTTGGCTTTTTCATAGGAATAACGTAAAATTTTTTTATTTCCTATTTTAGGTTATTTTAAAATTAATTCTCAAAATGTACTTAAATTTAATTTTGAACTGAGAATTTATTATATGAGGTGGCAAGGAAGGATGCTGGGAATTCGCTATACTGGATGAGGAGTTTCCAAGGTACCACATTGAGAACTTGCCGTCTAGTAGGGCTAAGTTCTCAATGGCGATCCTATAACATAAAAATTCTAAAAAAGTGAAATATAAAATAATTATTAAAAAAATAAAATCAGAAAAATAATTCAAAAGAAGAAAATAATAATTATAAGAATTATTAATAAATAGACCGCAATTACTATTTTACCTTTAATTTAATTTTTCCTTTGTTGTTGCTTTTCTCCTTAGCATTTAATATATATTAAAATAATATTTAAAAATAATAAAATATTAAAAATATTTTTATTAAATATTAATTTACTATTTAAAAATAGTACAATATGTTTTTGTACAATATGTTCCTTAGTCATTCAAAAATTTTTTGTACAATATAAATATTTTTTATTTTTTATAATAATATGAGATTTAATATAAAATATTTTTTATTTTTTATTATTTTTAAATAGTAATTCATAATTTAATGTAAAATATTTTTATTTTTATTATATATAACATATTTTTATATTATGTTTATAACATTATGTATTATATTATATATGTCTTATATAATATATATTATATACAATACATATAATTTATATATAATTTATATAATTTATATATAATCGATATTATGTATGATATATACTATTAAATAATAAATATTTAACAAAAATATTTTTATATTTTATTATTTTTAAATATTATTTTAATATATATAATTGATATATATATAATTTATAAGAACTGACGCTCTCTTAAATACAGAGAGGAAAAGCAATAGCAAAAGAAAAATAAAATTAAAGGTAAAATGATAATTACAGTCTCTTTATTAATAATTATTATAATTATTAGTTCTCTTTTTAAATTATTTTTTTTACTTTTACTTTTTTTGATAATTATTTTTATATTTTACTATTTTGAAATTTTTATATTAAAGCTTCGAATTGAGAATTTGCGATGGTGAGTTCTTAATGTGGTACCTTGGGCATCCCTCCTCTTCATCATCTCACATGATGAATTCGTAGTTCAAAATAGAATTTAAACACATTTCAAAAATTAATTTCAGAACTGCGTAAAATGAGAAATAAAAAAAATTTACATTATTCATATAAAAAAGTCTTAATTTTTAGTACTAAAAAAACATTTGAATATAAAAATATAGGATAGGAAGAGAAAATAATAAAGGAAAAAGGTGGGGATGAAAAATAATTGAATCCTTGAGAACGAAGGCAAAATTCTTAAGAAAACTGCGGACAACAAGAATGTTTAGAGTACAAAGGTGGCAATCAAATCATGCATATATAGAATTTGATGTAAATAAAAGGAGGCTTTACATTGATTCAACAGGAAATTAACGGCATTAATCATTATTCACAATATATAATTTTTTTATATATATAATGGATAAATGGTACCAATTAATAAACTCCCTTTTAATTTATGATAATCATGTATTTTTCTTTTATTTAATTTTTATTATGTCAAAGATTTTTATATTTTTTTAATTTTGTTTGTAAAATTTCAAAATTTTTAATGTATTAAATAATTTATATGTGTCAGTAATATATCATGAAAATTTGGACCAATCCTTTTTGTTATTTGGTAATGCATCTATCTGACGGGTCATTTAATAATTACTACTTTGATTTACTACCTGAAAGTTAGGCTTTTTCTTTTGTTATTGGGTAATCCTTTCCAATAGTTTTCGCTTGCATATATCCATGGAAGATCTAACTGTAAAGCCTACTACCAGCAATTTCAATCCATGTAACATAGCATAAATAGAAATAGTAGGGACCTTAATTTCTACTAAAACTAATTTGTTTAATTTGTATGCAATTAATTCAATACCATGACGGCTGTGTTGGATGTAGCTTTTGTAGACTAAAATGAAAAATAAAAAAATAAAATAAAAATATATTGCCTCATGTATAAGGAAGAAGATGATAAATTTTGTATTTGCCTCCAACACAAATGTCTTAGCGTCGATCATCTACTTAATTGCCGCTGAAGTCAGTAGCCAGGCAAAGCTGTCCAGCAGAGTACACTGTATTTCATTCGAACACACAATTAATGCTTCTTTCTTTTATCCTACACTTTCGATTATTATTATTATTACTCTTTAAAATAAAATAGTCTTTATCCAAAATCTACAACTACAACTATAAATATCCAATTTCTTTCAAACTTTTCATTCATCAATCAACAAATTAACAATTAATACAGCTTCAGTTTCAGCTTCCTTCACTCAGTTTCTTTATAATACCATCATTGTCTTGATTTTCTCTGGAGCAAAAATATGTCGAAAACGATGAAGTTTACTCGTTCTTTTCATGGAATTATTTTGATTCTCTTTGTCTTGTTATTAAGCATAAATTCAACATCTGCAATTACAAAGTACAATGTGTTAAACTTTGGAGCTAAACCAAACGGTAAAACAGACTCCACGAAGGCTTTCCTGCAAGCATGGAAAGCAGCCTGTGGCTTAGCAGACTCAACCATGATATACGTACCGAAAGGGCGGTATTTGCTTGGTTCTATGGCTTTCCAAGGTGAATGCAAAAGCCCTCAAATCATTATAAGAATTGATGGCACCCTGGTTGCCCCTCTAGATTATCGAGTACTAGGCAAATCTACCGATTGGCTTAGCTTTGAAGGAGTCAATGGCGTTTCTATCGTTGGTGGTGCACTTGATGCCAAAGGACCATCTCTCTGGGCCTGCAAGGCTTCCCACACCAACTGTCCTTCCGGCGCCACGGTACTGTTTTCAACATTCATTCTTTAATGGCAAGCTCTTTTTTTTTTTTTTTCCATTTATGATTCTGAGCTAAATGTTAATAAGGGATTTAAATAGTAGTTGGTAATGTGATGTTATAGCCACTATTTTGTAGTTTCAACTCTCTCTATTATTGATATTATTGCAATTAATTGTCATAGCATTCATTATGTTTGTAACAACTATGAACACAACCTGACCGAAAACATATTTTTTTATTACAATTTAAATCACTCACATTAGTAATAATAATAAAAAAACCTTTTATCATTGTATATTATTATTAAGAACTTTATGTAAATTGACTTGGTAATTATCATTTTTGTGTGAAAGCAGACGTTAAGTTTTACCAACTCCAACAATATCAAGATCAGTAGATTAATGTCATTAAATAGCCAAATGTTTCACATTGTGATCAATGGATGCGAAAATGTGCACATCCAAGCGGTTAAGATCATCGCCGCAGGTAATAGTCCCAACACTGATGGCATCCATGTCCAGTTATCCAAAAATGTGGAAATCATAAAGTGCTCTATTAAAACTGGAGATGATTGCATCTCGATTGGCCCTGGTATCAAGAATTTATGGATCGAACAAGTCACTTGTGGCCCTGGTCATGGCATAAGGTTTGATACAGTATTACATTTCATTTGTTACTTTTGCTAAAAATTGAAGGAATTTATTTGTTTTTTACTAAGTAATCTTTTTAATTTTTCAACCCTTAGTTTTTTTAATTGATATTGGTTTGTTTTTGATTAATTTGCACTTTTGCAGCATTGGAAGTTTAGGAAAAGATTTGAAAGAGGAAGGCGTCCAAAATGTTACAGTGAGAAATACAACTTTTTTTGGCACTCCAAATGGGTTGAGAATCAAGTCATGGGCGAGGCGCAGTAGTGGATTTGTTCAAGGGGTTCGATTTATGAATTCTTTGATGAGAAATGTGCAAAATCCTATTATAATTGATCAGAATTATTGCCCCTACAATCTAAATTGTCCCAATCAGGTATAAAAAATCTCATTATAATAATAATTTCAAATTTTTTAGATTAAAAAAGTGTTGAACCATGCAGTCGTATAAAGAAACGTCCTTGATTTTTATTTATTTTTTATTTATGTCACTATAAGTGATTGGATTATCTTTGCTAATCTTTCCATTGATGTACATAGGTATCCGGAGTAAAGATTAAAGACATCATATGCGAAAATATTCGAGGTACATCATCGACACCGATAGCTATAAAATTTGATTGTAGTGCCAAAAATCCATGCACAGGAATAAGATTGCAAAATGTCAATCTGACATACTTGAAGAAAGCTGCTCAATCATCTTGTGCCAATGTGCAAGGGAAAGCATTTGATTTAGTTCGACCCAACAATTGCTTTTAAATCTTGGAGATCAACAGAGGGAAAACATAATTTCTACTTTTTTTCCCTAGATTTATTTACTGGATGTAAATTATGTCTTCTTTTTAATAATAAATAAAGTCATAAAATTTATTTGCTTGATTCTAACACAAAATCTAAATTAAGCAACGGTGATGAAATCCATGTCTTTTGATATTAAATATATTTTTATTCCTTAAAAAAAAATATCTATTTTTCCTAGTCTCTGAACCAATGTTTCCACCTAAGACAACTGAATTCAATTCATTCTATAAATTTTAAACCTATGCACCAAATTGGTCAATTTTTTTAGAAGGGATGACCTAGAGTCAGCCATTTGAAAGGCAGGACGGGATGGTTCTGACAACGTTTGCTCCTCCGTCCAACTAATAAATTTATCATTTTGGCCTTCTATATTTTTATACTTTATATATATATATATATATATATATATATATATCCTTCTATTCATTTATACTGAATATAAAAATAAAAATTTCCGGTAATTGATCTTGCTTAATGTGAGTTATACAAATTATTTTAGATAATTTACTAAAAAATGATGTTCATAATTAAAAATAATACTATTATTTAAAAAATTAATAGAAATAGGATGGAGTGGGACAAAACAAAAGGTGATGGATGTGACAATCATCGATCAAAGCTGGTTGGTATTTATATTTCAACGAAGGAGCAAGATAGGATATTGCAAAGGCGGAGGGGAATTTGTATAAAAAGATCTACTTCTATCTCATTCTATTATCATCCCTTTCCCATGCTAAAGAATATATATATATAATTAATTAATTAATTATGGAGCCACAATTAAGTCAATGGATTATTTGACCCCATTGAAATTTAAAAATTTTAAAAATATGTGAATAATTTTAGATAAAAAGTTTAAATTGATCACATTGATTTGAAGATACTAAGGGCCAATATGAAATACTAAAAAAGTTTTATTAAGAGTTACAAGGGATCATTGTAAAAATCTCAAAATTAAGAGGAAAATGCACAATTTTAATAATTAATAAATAATGAAATGGATCACAAGGCTTTGGTCAGTAAATGAAATATTCTTTTTTTTTTTTTATAACTTCAAATTGATAAAAAGAAAAGAGCTTGCCTTTTATACTTTTATCATAAATTTAAAATAAAAGAAATATAAAAGAACATTTTTGTAATTTCTATGTCATCAATTTATTAGAGAAGCTAAAACGTAATAGAAACCAAAGAAGAGTAAAACACAATAGAAACCTATAGAGAAAAAAAAGCGGGGGGTGGGGGGGGGGAGAGATTGCAAGTGTTCATGGCTAAACGTTTGTCCAATATTTAGAGGGTTTGCTTAAAAATATTAGATTAGAAAAGTAGGCTCGAAAAAAAGTACGGCTTATTTCTTTGGCTCCAACATTTAAGGCTTAAGCTCGACAAGGCCCAACCTATTTTATAATTATATAGAATATATTAATTTTATATTTTGATTATTAATTATGTAATTTTTATTATCTAAAGAATAAATATATGTAATATTCTAGTGTAGATATTAAAATATATGTTAAACTATTTATATTTTAAAAGTTAATAAAAGACAATTATTAAATTACTAAAAATTAAATTTAAAAATATTTTTTAAAAAATATAAATTAAAAAAATAAAATATGAGTTGGTCTAAACGGGTTTGGAATATTCATTTATAAATATGGACTGACTTGAGCAAAATTTGGGACCCATATATTGAAGCCCAAATTTATTTATTGAAATTTGAAATAAAAATTTTGAATTAGATTCGCTGCAAGAATCTTACACATGTAGGATTTAGTGGGAGCGAACATGAGTTATTAAAAGTTAATAAACATGTCTAGTGACAACTAGTTATGGACACTTCGATGTAATTTTGGAAAGGTTCCAAACTAGAGACTACATATTTATATCCATGAGCCATCAAATAAATCATATCGTTTTAGGCTTGCAAAAATGATTAGTTTTGGATCATTAGCTATTCAGCTAATTAGTTGATTATAATAACTGTAAGACAATTGAACCATATGAATAGAATCAAGGCCTCATCGAAATCCAAACAGTTATTGACTAGATATATGGATAAGCATATTCTTTACAGAAGACACTAAGAGTAATTGATTGTTTCAAGTGCAAGTGGGAGATGTTAGTGTGTGCCCTTGAATCAATCAGAAGGGACATGGGATATATAGTCAATTAACAGATACTAGTTTCTAGCTTAAGGAACACAAGGTTTTCCTTTATGTTAGTAGCGTAATTGACTATCATGAAACCATTTATTGTATGAAGTCTTTGGAACTTAAATGGCCTTCTAAAGGAATTGCAAAGTGTTGAAATTATGAGATTCTTATGCATCAAAGCCAAGTTCCTCAAAATGTTATAGGTCATTGTATTGTCAAAAAAGGCATTGGCAATGCTAAAAGACTAGCACATGTTATGCCTTTTTTCTTATAAAATAAGTAATCGATCTTATAAGTTGAAACATATGAGATACTTGCAATAGCATGGGATTACTTATTTTGTGGAAACAAATTCATTGAATTTGGCCAGTATGAGAACTCCATTAGGTATTAGTCACTGAATTGTCTATGGAATATGTTCTCGTGGAATATGTTCTTATATGCAGTCATGGAAATAGTCCTCAGACTTGTAATACTAGGTTATCTTCTATGGGAAGTGTCATACTTAGAGATCATCATGACGGGTCTACAAAGATAGATGCCAAAGGAAGGGTAGTTTTGGGAATGCCAAGAAGCATATGGTAGATTGTTGAGTGATCCAAAGAGGTTTCACCACCCTTAGTAACATTAAAAACGTATCTCTAATGATCTTAATTATGGTTAATTGGATTAGAAGTTTTTGCTTTGGGCACAATGAACTATAAGAATTGTTTTTCATAGATTTACGATCATTGTAGACACCCCATTTTATCCAGACTAACATCTAAGGCATCAAAAGTTATCATTCAAGGCATCAATAAACTCAAATGGGCAAGCATGGATGCATCTACCATCATTCATAGCTAAGATAAGGTGTTCGAAGAAACAAAAGTGTGTAAAATTCACATATTTGCATGTATAAATTGATACATAGCCTTCATGTATCAATATAAGGCTTCCACATTATCAAAATTAAAAAATTCATTGGTTATATCAACAAAAAAAAAGCAATGTATCGATACATTTTCTCAATGTATCAATACTGGGTTATGTCATTGAAAAAAATGATTTTTGGCCAAAAGTATTGATACATAAGTAGATGTATTGATACAATCATGTACTGTATCGATACATCTATCAATGTATCTATACATTCTGAAAAAATTGCTCATTGTATCAATACATTATGCAACGTATTGATACACCTTATATATTTTACCTATTTCATGGCATTTTTCACTCTTTTGCATCATTGCATTAAAACACAAATTTTGGCTATGATTTTGGCCCCAAAAACCATCCAATTTCAGATAAAATTTCATGGAAATCATGTGGATTTTATTTTGGTCCTTAAGGATTGGGTTATCACATTTTTGAAAGGTCCATTGAGTTTGAGATAAAGATATTTCATGTTATAATTTGATTTATTAAAGGGCAGGATTGGAATAACTTAATGTACCAACCTCTGCATGGCTTTCTTGGGCTGCAAGAATAGTACATTAGCCAACAAATGTTGAAAGTTAACACATGGTACAATGACTCATTAAATTGTACATGAAAATGTCCGAAATGCCTGCTTTATTAGGTTATTCCAATAGTTGAAATCAAATGGTATATAAATGTTATTTTCATGCTCAGCCAACATAACCTTTTACACATTCTCACATACTCTCCTTAGCCAAAAATCTTCCATTACCATAGTTCCCTAAGGCAGCCACAAAAAACCCTCTATTCCATTTATTTCTCTTCTCCAAAAACCCTTCCATTGATAGTATAACCCTTAAGCTCATTCTTGGCCAACCTTTCTTGCTAATCTACAGCAAAGAAAAGGAGGAAAGTAAGCAAGAAATTTATTGAAAGCTTGATTTTTTTGCTCAAACAACAAAGGCAAAGTTTGAAGCTTGTTGATATACTTTTTAACCTTTTTTTATTTATTTTCTCTCTCTCTTTTCATCATTTCATTCTAGTGAATCATTTTTCTGAAATCCATGACCTTGTTCTAAGATTTTCATGCATTTTGTGGCCTTGGTTGTCGTAGTATTAGGTTTTTTTTTAATGTTTTTTTTATGCATTGATATGGTTCTTTTTTGATGACCATGTTTTTATGCTTTGTTTGGCTTGAAATCATGTCTTGATGATATCTTGAAAATGCTAGCATAGTTTTTCTTGTATAAATATGTCCATATCATCTTTTATGTCATGATTTTGGTGTCACTCATGAAACTAACATATTCATGAATCTTCTTGTTCATTTTCTTGTATTTCATCATCTTTCCATATATAAAATGCCATATTTGATTGATTAAGCTAAGTATTCTGATTTTCGAAAACAAAATGTGTCTTTTTATTTTTCTTACGTTGTTTGTGCTTTAATCTTGTGTTTAAAGTCTTTTGCTTGTGACATGGTTAATGCACTATTTCATCATCCCAAACTACTCTAACATTGTGCAAATGAGCTTGTGAAGCTACTGTCATTGACCCCATTTTGTCATAGATATTCAATTGTCTATAACCTAAGTGCTCTAGGAAATTTGAAAAATCGAATATTCCCCTGTTTTAGCACTGGCATCGTAGTGACTCTAGCTTGGAATATCATTTTTGAACCTTAAACGATTTTTATATATTTTACCTATATTTTTTCCTTAAAGGGCTTCGAATTACCTTTCCAATGGTAACTGTTTACCCTCGAATCATTCTACATAAGGGAGTTATGATTTTCTGAACATTCACTATTTGAAACCCCTAAAATCAGCTATCAACATTCTATTTGGGTCATTTCAACCCCTCAAATGATTTTTCTAGAATTTTAGAATATTTTTCCTAAAAAATGCATGAAATTTTATTTTTGGAAAGGTATCTTTTGTAATTTAGTGATTTTCTAGAATGATTTATCAAACATTGTTGCACCATTTCCCTAGCACATGTCACTAGTTCAGAATCAAACCCAATATCAAAAGTTATTTCCTCCTAGAAAACAATTTTCTAGGATTTTAGAAATATTTTTATGTTAATATTTCCAAGTTACCTTTGCAATGGTACCTCACTCGACACCTAAAACCTTTGCATCAATCAGAAATAAAATCAAGAAAGGGAATAGTGCGACAATGTCCCTTATTTTCAGCATTAATTAATGTTAATTGATTTTTCCTAAATTCTTTCTCCAAGGCATTTGAATGCCTCTATGTGAGTCTTATGAACCCCATCGAGTCTAAAATCATGTTTCGCCCCCCTTAGGCATAGATCAAGACACAAGCATCTTTCAAATTTCATTATCCTTACTTTTATTAATTTCTACCTTTTTATATAAAAAATCATCGATCTTTGTCAAAAACTATCAAAAATGTCATTTGGTCAAGAAATTGTCAAATCCTTGTCAATTTAAGTCTTTTAATCTTGTTTTTTCAATTTTTTTTTTAAAATTAATCCCTTGGATTTCTCTGAATCTTTCAAAATCCAAACTCGGTTTTCATGCGTAAACTAACCAATGAATCCAAATGCATCTAAAAAATTGTTAACTTATTTATTTCAAGATAACCGATGGGAATTATGAGATACATCTTGATCGATCCACCTTTTTTCTCTTTTGTGTGATTTATGTTATGCAATATTATCTAATTTTTCTTATTTCTCACTAACACATTTCTCCTCCCGGTGTTCATTTTGCATTCATATTTCCAAATCATTTTCAAAAATCATAAAGGCAATATTTCATGTCAGTATCCCTCTATTGTTTGACATGAAATATTTGGTTTTCAAAATTAAATTTAGATATCATTTTGTGAAAAATCTCTATGTTTTCTATCTCTATGGGATGCATATAGGATTAAAATTTTCATTAAAACTTGGATATTTTACTTTATACAAATTCATGTATAAAAGGGGATTGTATTGAAAATAATGACAAGTTAAAATCAAGTAAACCAAAATCAATATAAGACATGGCTAAATGGTACCAATTTAAGACGTTGTAGGGGTGCTAATCTTTCTCTACACTAATTGACTCCTAAACCCAACCATCGAATCTATGGACCATGTAGACATTGAAATTTTTTTTAGAGTTTTGTAACTTGGAATACTAATTTTTATAGGCATTTGATCACAGCTAGGCCAAATGATCAGAGGTGATCCAACTATTGGCCACTTCGTGCTGGCCACTTCGTGCTGGCCACCTAAGACCAGTTAGATGAGCAATTCGTCTGACCATTTTTTTTATTACTTATATTTATATCATATTTACCTTCAATGAATATTATCTTTATATTGATATTGTTTTTGTTTATTCAATTTCAATGGTTTTCCTCAATGGCCAAGAGTCGAGAATCCATACTTTCTAGCCCCCATGACATAAAAAAAAAGAGTCTTGGTCAAGAGAACATTTCCTCATTAAGAATTTTATCATTCCTCTTATATATTAAGTCATGTGTGCTTCCCACTTAACTAAAATTTGAAGGGCTTGTTGTGACAAGTTGGCAACTCCACTAGGGACAAATTTAGAAAGTCAAGCCTGAAACTAGTCGTGTCTTACTTGGTACTTGCTTCACTCAATTTTTGGTCATTATTTAACTATAATCCCCTTTTATTTTATGCATTAATCTTTTACTTGTTCTGACTTTTTTCTAGGCTAGAGTTTGTTTTGTTCCCGAATAAATATCAAATTTGATAAGTGGCAATAAGCGGTAAACAAAAGGTTTGATTTGCTTCCTAACACACATTATGCAATTGCTTTTTCATTAGGCTCTCACCTAACTCAATGGTGGGAGATTAAGGTCCCAAATGGTAGGAAGAAGTAAGGTATCTGCATTTGTGAGCAATCTGTCATATGGTCATGGCAAGAACTTCTAGTATGTATATTACTTATGACTTTCACGTTTTTGCATTAGAATATGAAAGTACATTCATCAAATCAAACCCATTTTGCCGAGCTACGATGGGCCTAGGATCGATGTGCTTTGACTATCCTTATCGTATGAGAAGTGATTCGAATGCCAATTTAGAAGTCAACTCAAACCTCATATAGTAAGTCTTACAAGCTAAACTATGTCAAACTATATCGAAAGACTGCTAAAATGACCCAAAGAATATGAAGACTCGAGAAAACACTGCTTACCTTTAATCCTACCTCCCATAGTTATGTCTAATAAAAATAAGAAGACTTTTAATCCTATGTCCCAGAGAATAAGAAGACACAGTGAAAGAAGATTATCACCCACATTTGTTATTTTATGCCATAAGATACATCTCACGCCTCATTTCTTTATTGAGGCATATCATTATTCCATTCAATAAATGACTAACCTTTATCAATAAGTAAATGGTGGCAAACAAATATCATCACTCATAATCCTAGTTAGGCTCCATATAACCTTGGAAAGAGTTATGTTTAACCCAAATAACTTGTTATGCTATTTGAGTGACGGCTTAACACATACTTATCGTTAGATGGTGATGAATGAACATCACTGCCTAACTAGTTAGTTTTATCCCCAAGAGGTATCATATCATCTTGATAAAGGCAAAACATTAATAAGTAAGTTGCTATGCTACCTATATGTGCTTAGCTTGTTATGATTCTTATAATTGCCATGTCTAGCCCTAGGCAGCGTTATGCCTATTTTCAGGCATTTTTTGTGATTTATTCTCATCCCTATTCTTTTATTCGTTATTCTTGTCAATATTATTTTGTATCATCGCTAACCTATTGCTCCTTCTGATTGCTGCATGCATCATATCATCATAATATCTTTAGGAGACACTTGGTTAAGGGTTCAGTGTTTAACAAGCGGCATCTATCATGCAGCAACAGCCAACTTCAGTTCTCTGGTCTTTTAAGGAAGTTAAAGAATTAAGCTATCTTGCAAACCAATTGTCTCTCATGCATTTACACAGCTAACTTATTTATTTTATTACTCATTTATCCATGTCAATAATTGCATTCCTTGTCATGACTCCATATTGATCATCATTTCATTATTAATCATCAAAAAACTCATTATAAAGTCTAATATAGGAATGGTCATAAAAGTGCAAGGGATTCTAAAATTGGATAGAGAACACGACACTAATCATTCTGTACTAACATAATACTTGCCATCCTAGAAAAGCCATGGAGAGCGATTATCAGTCACACATCGAACAACTTAAGTTAATGTACAAAGAGTCCTAAGATCAAATATTCCATTGGTAAGATGAAATGCAAGCTTATGTCATGAAATTTATAGAGATATGACCTCCTCCATGAAATATAAGGAACAAGCCAATACCTTTGACATAAGAAAAAAAAGGCTAACCTAGAGAACTACCCTACTTTTAGGGTTAAAGCTACCTAAAAAGAGGCTAACCATAAACATCAGCCTAATACAACTCTAGCCTCATTGAAACCACCAATAATCTACCTAAACCCTTTAGCAGTAAATTAGTTTCAAAGGGTAAATATAGGAGTCATTCTAGCTGATCCTATAGCTTTTGATTCAAGATAAGGCGAATAGCTTAAAATCTATAATGTTTGCTGATGACATAGGTAAATATAAACTTCAAGAAAGAAGCTTTAGAGCCATTGAGGGAGCGATAAATTCAAAGCCATTGACATAAATCTCTACCCTTGGTGTCTAATCTTATCATTCCCCCAAACTTCATGACATTAGATTCTAGAAATTCAATGAAACTACTGACCTTACTGTGCACATCTGGATGTACTTCAAAAAAATGATCAGATACAAGAAGAATAAGAATGTCCTTATATATAACTTCCATGACAACTTGATTGAGGTAGCTGCCTGGTGGTATATCAAGCTCGATAATGCTAGAATCTAATCATTGGCCAACTTGGCTAAGGCTTTCCTGAACTAATATCAGCATGTTTGGACTAGGCTTTTGATTGATTCTCCCTCATAAACCTAGAGAAGAAGGTTACTAAAATCTTTAAATAATATACCCAACATTGAAAGAAGGAGGCTGTCTTGGTTCAGCCCCTTTTGACTGAAAAAGAAATGATTATAGCATTCATAATACCCTACATACCCTTGACTACAATAAATTAATAAGGAATACCAGTAAGAAATTTACCAACTTGGTTTTGTTTTATGAAATGATTGATGCTACAATCAAAAATGGCAAAATCTTAAAAGGTGAATTGTTCGGATCAGGTAAGAAGTTGACCACCAATAAAAAGAAGAAAGATGAAGTGAATGTCATATGCTAAGCCAACTTGTCCTAGCCAAATCAATATCCAAGGACCAGTCTATACTACCCGAGCATGTCCTACTCAAATCCAATCATGATTCCCTATGCTTCTCAACTAGTCTATGCTTGAACCTATAACTAGTATTTTGCTATCCCACCAATATCTCCATCACCAATATCTCCATAAAATAATCAACCTTCTGCCAGTTGACTTGTCGATGCCTCTATTAACAATGCTTAAAATAATTATGGGGCAAACCTTCAGAGACAACAGCTCGACCTTATTCCTATGACTTACAAAAAGCTCTACCAAATGCTACTCTAAGGACACTTAGTTACTCCCATTTATGGTTCTGAGAAGAAACCCACGTACTCTTAATGGTATGACGCTAATACCTATTTTGGCTACCACGTTGGGCCATTGGGGAATGACACCAAAAGTTTGCTATATTTCAAGCAAAAGGTATACAACCTCATTGACTCAAAGTTCCTACAATTTGGGATAAATTAAGGACCAAATGTAGCTATAAATCCTTGCCCAATCATGCCAGACCAACAGTGAACATGATTATTGTCGAAAATAATTGTGAAATCAAGAAAAGCATAGAAGAAGTCAAGATGCCAATAGGCTACTTTAGCAAATTCTAATAGAAAAAGAAATGATTAATGGGGTTGAAAAGTTAAACGAGGAATCAATTGACTTTTATGAGTTCTATACCATTCGTAGTTATATTCTTCAAACATGCAAAGAGATCCATGTAATGGTCCAAAGAATAATGAATGAAGGCAGAATCGAGTTTTATGATAAGAAGCAAGCATCCTCTACTGAGTCAATAAATATGGTTGGTGAGGGAACATCGTAACTTTCTTACAGGATAGGCTGATCTTTCAGTGTTTATAGTGTACAATCAAACTTCCGGGCAAGTTCTTTAGCATTGGTGCTGAATATGATCATAGAGGCCCTAACTCTTTTCTTGTATAAAAGTGACAAGGTCGTCCCTTGGAACTATCAGGGTTAAACCATGATGATCGTTCAGCTCACTCAATTGATCACTACCGCAGATCTATCAAGAGTAAGTCTCTTAACCCACAATGATAAATGCTATGCTCCCCCAGCTCAAAAGAGTTAGAGAACTGATGCCACCTTGACAACTAATAAACCTAAAGCCAGGACAAAGGACCTTGAATCTAGAAAAGTCAAAGAAGCAATAAACGAAAAGGAAGCTATTAAATTTTTTTAAATTCATTAAGCACAGCAAGTACAGTATTGTTGACCAATTGAGAAAGCAATAGACTAAAATCTCTATGCTATCCTCACTTCTTAATTCGAAGTTCACTGAAATACTTAAGGTGTTAAATGAGGCATTTATGTCATTGAACATTTTAGTAGACAATTTGGATCATCTGGTGAACAATATTACTACTGATAACTACATTTCATACATTAAAGATGAGATCCCATCTGGAAGTAGGGTTAACTATAGGGCCTTGCATATCACCATGCATTGCAAAGTTTGTATTTTACCTAAAGTCCTTATAGATAATGACTTTGCTTTAAATATCAGACCCTTGGCAACCCTAAAGAACCTCTATCAATGCTATCAAACATAGCTACATTGTAGTGCGAGCGTTCAATGAAACTTATTATGGAGTTAACGAGAATATCACCATCTCGCTCCAGATAGGCCTATGCACTTATGAAATTGATTTTCAAGTAATGACATCGCTCTATCATATGATTGCCTATTAGGGAGGCCTTAGATACATTCAGCTAAGGCAGTAACAACGTATGCACCAAAACTAAATTTTGTGATTAATAACAAGGTACCTAGTATTAGGTTGAAGAAGAAATGATTGCTACTATTTTTACTGATTTTATTTACATCGAGCCAGATGAAGATGCCCTTAAACCATCCTTCTAGTCATTTGAGTTTGTGAATGCCATATTCGTAAGGGAAAACCTACCGATAGTTGAGCTTGCTGTTGAAGAATACCCTTATAAGTTTAAAGCTAACTATCAGTAAAGGTTGCCTGGCTGGAAAAGGGCTTGGTAAGCATTTGTAAGGCATAGCCAAAGCTTTGAGAGTTCTCTAGCAAATTGACAAAAAAAGGGTTAGGATTTATGTCCAAGAAAGCTAGAGATAAGAGGTTAGCTTATCTGTTAGGTTTGGAATTAGGATTAAAATTGATGGTGGTCCCATTAGTATATAAAACTTTCTATCTGAGAGGATACGTGGATCCAAATCAATTAAAGGAGATAAAAGTCAACAACATCATGGTCATTTTGAATCGGACATTCAACAACTTCCATGTCAATGCCAGCGATGATCAACCAAGACCATCAAAGCCAAACAATGAGATTCATTCTAGCTCACAAAAGTTTACTCTTGACAATAGGGCCATATGGAAAACCCTTTTACTTTTTAAGTCTATTTTTGTGTAATGTTAAAAACTAAAACCTACTACCAAGAGCCTACAAGAATCCTATGTATGAGCATCCTTTATCAAATATTATTAATAAAAATAACTTATCATGATATATTTTTCATTTCTTGCATTTTTATTCTTCGTTTTTAGTCAAAATTTTTATCTATATATTTTGTATACATTTTTTCATTTCGCCCCTTTAGATTCTTTAATAAAAGTGACATGGATATTTTCACTAAGTTTTCAGCGATCAATTTTGAATGGTTAATCTGCACTAGTGAAGTTGACTTTGATAAAGATTTTAAGAAAAGTCCTATGCCATCAGATCTATTAAGATTGATTAAACACAAGGAGAAATAGATATTGCCCATAATGAGCCAACTAAAGTCATAAATTGGGAATAGAAGAGGAAAAAAAAGAGGTCAAAATTGACCTCCATAAAACCCTCTGCCAAAACTGAACTTATTAGCTTGCTTAAAGAGCAGCGAGACATATTCACTGGTCATATCAAGACATGCCTTGACTGGACACCGATATTGTCATCCATAAGTTTCTTTTCAAACCTAATGTAAGCTAATCTAGCAAAAACTAAGGAGGATGAAACTAGAAATGCCTTTTAAGATCAAAGAAGAAGTCAAGAAACAATTCAAGATAGGATTCCTCAAAGTAGCCAAATATCTAGAATAGGTTACTAACATTGTCCCAGGTCTAAGAAATATGGTAAAGTATAGATGTGCATCAATTATTAAAGTATAAACATGTCTAGTTCAAAAGATAAATTCTTATTACCCCATATCGAGTTATAATCAAATTAAAATGGCACCCAAAGATATGGAGAAAACCACCTCTATGACCATGTGAGGTATATTCTACTATAAGGTCATGCCTTTCAAACTTAAAAATGCTAGGGCAACCTATCAAAGAGCCTTGGTAACATTATGCCATGACCTAATGCACAAGGAGATTAAGGTCTACATGGATGATATGATCACCAAATCAGAAAGAGAAAGTAAGCATGTCCCAAATCTTTAAAAGCTTTTCAAACAACTATGTAAATTCTAGCTAAAGTTGACTCCTGCCAAATGTATCTTTGGTGTCACATTCAAGAAGTACTAGGCTTTATTGTAAATGAAAAGAGAATCAAAGTTAACCCAAATTAGATCAAAGCCAATTAAATCCTGTCACCATGTCAAACCCAAAAAAAGGTAAAAGGTTTTCTGAGGAGACTAAACTACATCTCTAGATTAGTATCCCAACTCACCGATAAATATGATCCGATATTTTGACTTTTTCGTAAATAAAATATTAGGGAGTGGAATAAAGAATGTCAAGTAGCCTTCAACAAAGTCAAACACTACCTGTCAAACCCACTAGTACAAGTAACTCTAGTTCCCAGTCAACCTCCAATTCTCTACCTAGCAGTTTTCAACAAGTATATTGGTTGTGTGCTCCGGCAACGTGATGAGTCAAGAAAACAAGAGCATGCTATCTACCACCTAAGCAAAAATTTCACATAGGGTGAAATAATTATTCTGTAGTTGAAAAGCTATGTTTTGTTTTGGCTTGGGCTGCTCGAAGACTCAAACAGTACATGTTATACCATACCACGTGGCCAATAGCAAGACTCAATTCTATCAAGTATCTATGTAAAGCCCCTGCACTGTCAAAAAGAGTAGCTAGGTAGCAAGTTTTTCTCTTTGAATATGATATTGTCTAAGTCAATAAAAAAGCCATTAAAACGTAGTGCAATAGCTGACTTCTTGGTGAGCTAGGCAGGAAGCAATTATGAACCATTAAACTTTAGTTTCCCAAATGAAGGTTGAATCTATATAACCAAGGGCTCAATCATGACTAATCTCGAAAACGTATTTTGATGGAGCTTCAAATAATTTGAGGCATGAAATCAGGGTAATATAGCTCTTACTCGGAGAGAGTCACTATCTTTTTACAGCTAGATTAAACTTTGATTGCACCAACAACATAGCAAAATACGAAGCTTGTGTCATAAGACTTTAAGTAGTTATGGAGAGAAATGTCAAGATCTTACAAGCTTTTGGGGATTTAACCCTAGTCATCTACCAATTAAAACGGCAATGGCAAACCTATGATGCCAATTTGGTTCATTAGAGGAAATTAACCTTGGAACATAGGAGAGAATTTGAAGATGTTAGTTTCCAACACCTACTTCCAAAAAAGAACCAAATGGCCTGTGCCTTGGCCACCTTGTTGTCAATGTTCAAAATCAATTGAGAATCAAACTTCGCTTAAATGCAAATGAGTGTCTATATGACTCTAACACACTTTTAAAATATTAAGAAAGAAATGGATGGCCTACCTTGGTACTATGACATCATCTGTTACATTAATATCAATAGTACCCTCAACATGCCATAGAAAGCAATAAAAGGACTATTAGAAGAATGGCTATGGGTTTCATATTAGACGAAGAAATCCTATACAAGAAAGGTTGGATCAAGTATTGCTAAGATATATAGGTGCCTCCAAAGCCAAAAGGATCTCAGATGAAGTCCATGAAGGGATCTATGACACACATGCTAATGGTCATCGGATGGAATAACAAAGTCATGAGATTGAGTTATTATTGGTTAACTCTTAAAAGGGACTATATCAATTATGCCCAAAAATGTCACAAATGTCAGATTTATGCAAACAAGATCAATGTCCCACCTTTATCGCTTCATGTCATGACAACCCATGGCCTTTCTTTATGTAGGGTATGGACATGATTGGGCCCTTAAGGCTTTCAATTAACACTGTGTCATTTCGATGACAATTTACTATTTCACTAAATAGGTAGAGGTGGCCTTATACATCAATGTCACCAAGTCAGTCATGTGCAAATTCATAAAGCAAGAGATGATCTATCAATATGGGCTTCCTAAACAGATTAACACAAATAATGCTCGCAACTTGAAAAACAACATGATGCAAGCAATATGTTTACACTTGAAAATCCAATATCATAACTCGGTGTCATACCGTTTAAAAATAAATAGGGTAGTTAAGGCAACCAACAAGTAAATTAAGAAAATGGCTGAGGCTTACAATGATTAGCGTGAAAAGTTACACTTTGCACTCTAGCATATCGAACTTCAGTTTGAAACTCTATAAGTTCTATCTTGTTCTCTTTAGTCTATAAGATAGAGGTTGTTCTACCTATCAAAGTTAACATCCCTTATCTAAGAGTCCTAATAGAGGCCTAACTTAACAAAGTGAATGCATTAGGGATAGATATAACCAGCTAAACCTTATCTATGAAAATGAATGGAAGTCATCTATTATAGGAAAATGCATCAAAAGCACATGATTAGGGTTGATGATGAAATGTTTGCCCTGGCTAGTTTCATGAAAAAGAATTGGTGCTTAATCCACAAGGATCTTAAAGCAAATGACCTCAAATTAGGAAAGACCTTATGTTGTGCAAAATGCTTTTTTTTTTAGAGGAGCCTTAATCTTAATGAAAATAAATGGCAACATTTTGCCTAATCTGGTTAACTTAGACATTGTCAAGAAATACTATGCTTAAAAGGATGAAAACTCGAAAAGGTATTTTTGGTAACAAAATAACAAATAAAAAAAGTAAAAAAAGGTCTTGGATGAAAGCCTGAAAGGGTGTTCAGTAGCTTACCCAACTTTGGTTAAAAACTTGAAAGGGCAACTCAAGAAAATTAGCCTTAACCTAACCCAAACCTCAACCAAGTCATATCTTACCCAAATATTTATAAAAAAAACCTTTGGCAAACCTAACCCGGCCCTAGCCACATTAAAACAAACTCACCCTTAACTTAACTAAACCAACTCAAAAACCTAATCAAATTAAGTCAAACCCTAGCCAAATTAAAGTTAAACCTCATTTAACTTTACCTAAGTCTAGAGGGATAAAGAAATAAATTACCTAAGTCTGGGGCAACTACCAAGCGGCATATGGCAATCTTTAGGGTTTTCAAAAGATCAATCAACATTAAATAAGTTGACCATTCAATAAAGATCTCAAGATGTGTTAGATAAAGCATCAATGTCATAATTATCAAAGGCAACAACTACCTAAGAGATTATCTTATCTATTGTCATTATATTTTTTATCAAGTGTAAATAGAAATTGTCCTTCTCTTCATGAATAAAATGTAATCAGGTTTCTTTTCAATTTCTTTGCATCACATTTGCATTGCATTATGTTTGTCATTTAATTTATAATACTTGATAATTGAATAAAGTTTATGTTAGGATTTCTTAATATTATTTAAAAAAAGATGAAAAAAGCATAGAAAACTCTATCCATGCCTTGCTCATCAAAATCCAGATTTTTAAGAGTTAGTAGTCATGAAAAACCACCAAACCTAAGCAAAACCCATCCAATTCAGTTAAGAACATTGTCAAGGCTCAAATACTACCCAACCAAGATAAAAATCATCTGATTCTCAAACCGTTAGAAAAACTAACCAACCCTATCAAAAGAGACCATCCAATGTCCTGAGTCAAGAAACATGATAATTGGAATCCTCGACCTGTTAGGAAAGACCAATGGATATCCTAAGTCAAGAGAGCAATCTTCTAAACATCAAACTATCCAAAAAGGGTCATGATCACAAATCCCACCAAGTCTAAAATCAACACTTTGAATTTTGGAATCAAGAAAATGGGTTAAAAAAACTCCTAGTTAAAAGGATAACTTGCAATATCTATGCCCGTATTAGACTTTATCTCATGATTGTTAGTCAAGAAAGTTGCATTTGCATCATCACATATCATGATGCATTCTTACATAATCTTAGTTTGCAAGCATGATGTCAAAGAAGATCTACCAAATCTTGAAGGACCACCTGATAATAGCCCTTGACATTGAATAACAACAAATTAGAGAGTCATTTAGGTAAGAATGCTTTCTATCTAAAATACATGTCAAGAACTAAAGCCTAACATGGATAAAAGATGTGCTTCAATAAAGTTAGCCTTTTTTTTAGAAATCAAGCCTTACAATACTCGTAAGCAAGTTTCAATTAATTGGCTCATGTTAAAAAAGTCAACCCTAGGGATGCCAATAGGTAAAACCTGATTAATTATCATTTTGTCAAAAAATTCTATGAAAAACCTTTATCAAGCACTTTTGTTAAAAACTTTCAAAGTCGACTGTAGTTGGTTAGTTAAAATCAAGCTCATTAGCATTTTTTTCAAGAACCTTTTGTTAAAAGCTTTTAAAGTCCATCATTGTTGGTTAGTTATGATTTGGCTAATTGGCATTTTGTTAAGAACCTTTGTGAAGAACTTTTGTTAAGAACTTTCAAAGTTCAATATCGTTGACTAGTCATGATCTGGCTTGTTGGCATTTTTGTCAAGGACTTTTAAAGTCTAATGTTGCTGGTAAGTCATGATCCAGCTTATTGGCATTTTTGTGAAGAACCTTTAAAGTCTAATAGTGCTAGTTAGTCATGAGCTGACTCGTTGGCATTTTGTTAAAACTTTTATCAAGAATCTTTGAAGTCCAACATTATTGATTAGTCATGAGCTATCTCATTAGCATTTTTGTCAAAACCTTAGTCATTTTCAAGTTAAACTAGAGATAGGTCGAGCCTAGGATCATAGTCTAGCTCTTTCATCCAAAAACTTAGCAAGTCAAACCTAACAATAGGGTGAGCCTAGGATCACAACCTAGGTTTTTCATCCAAAAACTTAAACTTTACCTTCTTACATTGAAATCACCACTAAAATATCATATCCCAATGTCATATTAATTCTAGTCCTTTCATCACAAGCACATAAGACAACATCAAGCATACCCTAGACAAAATGGTGTCTATCGGTCTTTACTTTGTTCTTGATACTTGGTAACAACCAAAAAAAGGTAGTTATAGGCACCTTATTTTGTCTAGGACAACATCTAAGACATCAAAGGTCATCATTTGAGGCATCAACAAACTCAAACATGCAAGCATAGATCCATCTACCATCATTCTTAGCTAAGATAAAGTGTTTGGAGAGCCAAAAGTGCATAAAATTCTCATATTTGCATGTACGTATCAATACATAGCCTTTATGCGTCAATATAGAGCCTCTACATCATCAAAATTAAAAGATGCCCTAGTTGTATTGATGCCAAAAAGTAATGTGTTGATATATTTGCTCAATGTATCAATAGATTTGCCACTTGTATTGGTACTAGTCATATCATAGCAAAAATCATGATTTTTGGCCAAAAATATTGATACATAAGTGGATGTATCAATACAATCATGGAGTGTATTGATATATCCATTAATATATTGGTATATGCTAGAAATATTGCCAATAGTATAGATACATTATGTAATGTATCAGTACACTTTGGTATATTTTGCCTTTTTTTGGCCTTTTTCACCTTTTGCTTTATTACATTAAAACATAAATTTGGTTATGATTTTGGCTTTAAAAATCATCAAATTTCAGGTTAGACTTCATTGAAATTATATGGATTTTATTTTGGGCCTTGAGGATTAGGTTATCACATTTTTGAAAAATCTATTAAACTTGAGATAGAGACATCTCATGTTATAATTTAATTTCTTAAAGTGTAGGACTGGCATTACTCAATGTACCAGCCCATGCATTGCTTTCTTTGGCTATAAGAATAGTGCATTAACCAATCAAATGTTGAAAGCTAAACTCATGGTAAATGACTTATTAAATTTTACATGAAAAATGTCATAAATTCCTACCTTACTAGGTTATTTTGATGGCTAAAATCAAATGCTATATAAATGTTATTTTCATGTTCAGCTGATTCACCTTTTACACATTATTACATGCTTTCCTTAGCCAAAATCTTCCATTCTCGTAGCTCCCCAAGGCAGCCACCAACAAACCTCTAAAAAGCCTCTATTCCATTCTTTTTTTCTCTCTAAAACCCTTTTTATTGACAGTATAACCCTTAAGCTCATTCTTGGCTATCTTTCTTGCTAATCTATAGTAAAGGAAAAGAATAAAGTGAGCAAGAAACTGATTGGAAGCTTGGATAATTTTTTTCTCAAACAATAAAGGGCAGGTCTAAAGCTCATTGGTATACTTTCTAACCTTTCTCTATTTATTTTCTTTCTTTTTCTTCATTATTTCATCGTAATGAGTCATTTTTATGAAAACCATATCCTTGTTCTAGGATTTTCATGCATATTGTGGCCTTGGTTGTGGTAGTATTTAGGGTTTTTTATGCTTTGTTAGTGTCTTGATCTGGTTCATTTGTGATAACCACATTTTTGCACTCTGTTTGTCTTGAAATCTTGTCTTGTTGATGTCTTAAAAATTCCAACATGCTTTTTCTTGTCTAAAAATGTCCATATTATCTTCCATGTCATAATTTTTGATGTCATTCATGAAACTAACATGTTCATGTATCTTTTTTTTTTTATTTCCTTACATTTTATCTTTTTTTTTTGTATATCTAAAATGCCATATTTGATTGATTAAACATGTTTTATGTGTTTATTGTCAGGAATGACATACTGTAGTTTACTACACGTTTGTCAAAATATTTGTTTAATGAATGTCAAAAAATATGTTTTTATAAAACCCCCTAAGTTAAGTCCATGTTACATTCAATAAATGGAGATTAATGCAGATTAAAGGTTTTCAATCAATTGGTCTTCTAATATTGAGGATAAACCAAGCTCATCATGTTTAGATTCAGGTCAAATGAGGCTAAATATGTTGATTTTCAAAAACATAATGTTTCTTTTAATTTTCTTAAGTTGTTTATGCCTTAATCTCCTATCCAATGTCTTTTACTTGTGACATGGTTAACGAGTTGTTTGATAATCTCAAACTACTGTAGAATTATGCAAACAAGCTTTTGAAGCTACTTTCATTGACCAACTTTTGTCACAAACTTAAGTATAGCTCTAGAAAACCTAAAAAATTTAAGATTCCCTTGTTTTAACATTAGTAGCATAGTGACCCTAGCTTGAAAAATCATTTTCAGGCCTTAAATGATTTTTTTATATTTTTTTCTCTTAAAGGAATTTGAATTACTTTTCCATCAGTATCTCATTTACCTTTAAGTTGTTTTGGATGAGAAAGTTATGATTTTTTGAACTTTTGCTGTCTAAAACCCATAGAACCAGTGATCAACATTTTATTTGAGTCATTTCAATTGCTCAAATGATTCTTTCATAATTTTTGAATATTTTCCTAAAAACTATATGAAATTCCCTTCTCAGAAAGGTATTATTTGTGATTTAATGATTTTGAATGTGTTTGAAATAATTTTTCAAATTTTGTTGAACCTTTTTCCTTGCACATGTCGCCAGTGCTGAGTTAAATTTCAAAAATTATTTCCTCCTAAAAGGAAAATTTTTTGGGATTTCAAGAATATTTTATGCTAATCTTTATTGAGTTACCTTTCCAATGGTACCTCAACTGACTCCTAGAACCTTTAAACTTGAAATAAAATCAAGAAAGGGAATAGTGCGACACTATCCCTTGCTTTTAGCATTAATCAACATTACTTGATTTTTCCTGAATTCCTTCTCGAAGGAATTCAAATGCCTTTAGGTGATTCCAATCAACCCTCATCAAGTCTTAAAACATGTGGCAACCTTTTTAGGCTTAAATCAAGGCACGAGCATCTTTCAAATTTCATCATATTTATTTTTATCTATTCCTACTCTTTTATATCAAAAGTCATCGATCTTTGTAAAAAATCGTCAAAAATATCATTTTGTCAAGAACAAATCTTTGTCGATATAAGTCTTTTAATCTTGTCTTTTAAAAAATCATCAAAAACCAAAATTTCTCTCTCTTTGATTTCTTCGAATATTTCAAAATCGAAACCCAATTTTCACACTTCAACTAACCAATGAATCCAAACGTGTCTCAAAAATTACTGACTTGGTTATTTGTAAATAACCAATGACAGTTACGAGATACATCTCAATTGACCCTCTACTTTTCTCTTTTGTGTGATTTATTTTACATAATATTATCTTATTTTTGCTATGTCTTAATAATATGTTTCTACTCATGGTGTTCTTTTTGCATTTATATTTCCAAATCATTTTTGAAAACCTCAATGGCAATGTTTTGTGTCAGTATCCCTCAGTGCTTGACATAGAATATTCGATTTTTAAATTAAATCTAGAGATTGTTTTTGTTAAAAAATCTCTATGCTTCCCATCTCTACATGATGTATATAGGATTAAATTTTCATTAAAACCCAAATTTATTATTTCATACAAATTCATGCACCAAAGGGGATTATGTCAAAAATAATGACAAGTTAGAACCAAGGAAGATTTGATTGAATAAGTTCAATTAACATTTGGTTAAAACATAAAATTAGACTCATGAAATCTATGTTTTATTATCTTTTTAAGACATGGTGGATTAAATTGTCTTATCCAGATAATGTCCAAATTAAGATCGAGTTTCACTTAGACTTTAAAGTTGGTGAAGATAGAGTTTCACCTAGACTAGAAGTTTGATTACTGAATCATACTTCTCTCTTCCTAGATCTTTCTTAGCCGATTGGTTTTCCTCTTAATTATCTAGTGCTTTATAATTAGTGGATAATTATATTAACTAGATAAATTAGGTAAGAATTCATACTAGATAAATGTAGAGTTTAATTATTGAATTAAAACTTTATGAAAACCTATTCTAGCTGAATTAACTAAGGCATAACTTTTTCAATTTTGAACATGAATGTGTTTGAGTCATTGTGCCTTGGATAAACACCTACATGCTCACTGGATGTGCATGGTTCAACCAAAGCTACTTAAAATAGGTTATTTATTTATTTAGGTTAGATTAAGATGATAAATTTCACCAAGACTATGACTTTGATCAAAAACAAAATTCTTCCTTGACATGATAAAGTTATTAGCTAAGACTGGGGTAATTTAGATCTAGTATTAATGTTTTATTAAGAGTAATTAAAATAGAAAAGAAAAGGGTTCTCTAAATGAATCACCATAGCCACCACCCAAGATATTGTAAAAATAGCCATTACTACCACCTTAGACCTCCATGTAGGACTATTCTTTCCTCTTTTTTGGTGTAAACACTTTCCATAAGCATTCTTGGTTGTGTGAAAGAAAAAGCTATCCGTACATACTTTTTGGTTGTAGCTTGACAAGCCTTTTGGCTAACACTAGAAAACCATCTGGCCTAGAGAAGGTTCTAACTGCCATCTGTGTGGATCATCGTAAAAAGAAAGATATCTGTGCTGCTCGGGATCTTGGAAATCTTTTCAAGAAGCCTTTACCAGCAATAATCAAGTGTCTACCATAATTGATCTAACTCTAAGTTACAATATCTAAGAGTCAAGTAATCCTTTCTTAGATAAGTGATTAAAATTCATTAAAAATTAATATGATTTACTACAAGCAATTCCATCCCTAAAAATCCACCTGGAAATCTAATTATCTCTATGTTTATATCTTTCATTGCCTTTTTTTGTTATTTTATTGTTTTTAAAAATCCAATATTTGCATAAGGTCAGACTTTACTAGGATACAATTCCTGCAATGGTATCAAGCCTATAGGTTATAGATTGCGTGTAGTATGCATAGGCCAAATCATGGTGATTGACATTCTGATGTCACATGTATTAGTTTGTAGGTTTCGGGCACGAAACCTTTGATAATAATTTTTTATAAATTCTTAAATCTAGCCAACATACTTAAAAAGTGTATTAATTGAGATTAAATGGTTTAATAGTTGATAAAAATCATTTTCTATGAATTCGAATTGAATACACATTGATATGTTGAAAAATGTTGTTGTTTACCACTCTAACATACAATTTATAGCCTATTTTTCCCACTATTTTATTTACTATAAAAATTGATTTTTATATAATTTTATATTCCAGCTTTTCAAATAATTTGTATAAAAATTAATTTTAATATGTTTTCACTTGTTTGGACTTAAAGAAAACTAATCTTGAGCTCAATGTGTAGAAATCTCAAAGTTAGAATTTTTCGGGTAATGTGTTGGTGCACTTAATGCAGCATAAAATTTTTCATGGAAATGTTCCATGGGTTTGCTGCATCTTAGAACAGTAGGCGAACTGATTATGGTTGGGTTTACGAGCTAATCTTGTTGCTATAATTTATGACAAATGTTCCCACACTTGATTTACTCTAAATTATGACCAGGAATAGCAAGTAGTTGCTGTTTCAGCTGCTGCTATGGATCAATCTTTGGCAGCACCTAGTGAAATATTTCCAGCCACTAAAAGTAGCCCCTAAACATTGTAGACACCTAATTTTGTCTGAGCTTCTTTTCCTGATAATTTAAAATATCTAAGACCAAGCACTTAGTTGCCCCCCATGGTGGTAGACTTCATTCAAGTGGAATGAACATTTTTAAGACCTATTTAGATATGTTTTAAGTGGACACACATGCATGTGACAAAATTATCGCCATTTCAAGGGTCATAGAGTAAATCTTGAATAAAAAAAGATGAATATCAAGGTAAAAAATTAGTTTTAAATTATTTTGAAATGTTGAAATTTACTTTTGGAGATGATATCATAATCAAATTTCTTATTTTTAGTAATTTTTTGAAACCTCTTCATGGAATTTTGGGAGTTGATTGTCGTATATTTTATTGATACTTATGTAGTATTAGCATAAAAAAATTGGTTTTTAACTTTATTCTTTTGAAATTTAAAAATCTATTTCTGTAAATAATATTATGATCAAAATTTACATTTTTAAAAATTTTCCATGATTTTTTATAAAATTTGGAAAGTTGATGTATACTTTTACCAATACCATTATTGTATTTATATCGACATGCACTCTAAAAGATCATAAATATTCAAGAAAATTTCATATTAGCATTTTATACCACAAAGTGTCAAGTTATCCATTTTAGTAATTTATTTGGAATTTTTCATAGTATCGAGAGCATCATATTCACGAAATATTTTCAATAAAAATTGTTTCGGATTTTAGATTTTCGTCTTTAATATTCTTATAAAATTTGAATATATTTTTAGAATATTCCTATTTCCAAGGTATGGAGTTTTCTACTCTATAAATTTTTTTAGAAAGATTTTTTTAAGTTTATAATTTTTAAAATTCTTCCAATATTATTTCTTAATTCATATTAAAACAGTTTTTCAACATTCAATTTATTATATGAGTTTTGCATTTTTCTTAAGAATTTTCTTGTTTCTAAGATACAAAATTTTCTATTTCATAAGTGTTTTTGGGGAAATTTTTCTAAGTTCATAATTTTTGAAATTATTCAAATATCTTCATTAAATTCATATTAAATTAGTTTTTCAAAATTCAATTTATTTTATGAGTTTGCATTTTTTAGAATTTCCTTGTTTTCAGGAAATAGATTTTTCTACTTCATAATTTTTTCGGAGGGATTTTTTTAGTTTATAATTTTTAAAAATTTTTCAAATATTATTGTTTAATTTAGATTAAATCAAATTTTTAAAATTTGATTTATTTTATGAGCTTTGCATTTTTACATATAATAATTTTCCAGATAAGTGTTTTTCACATAAAACTTCACAACTTTGGAATTTTAATGGTTTCTTTTCCTGAACATTAACATTAGTTTTTTTATTATAATAAGTTAAATTCATCATATGAAATTTTATTTGAAATACATAATTTTTAATTTTTATAATTTAATTCTTCTAATTGATTTTTATGGTATAATTTTACATAATATATATATCTCTTCCGAAATTCTCTAGACTTTGATGATGTCATGGATGACATAATCAACTAAAAGACAAACATAATTAATTTAAATCAAATCAAAATAAAATAATAAAATAATAAAAATAAAAGGAAATAAAATAAATGTTAAATAAAAGATATAGAATCCATTCGCTAAGGCAATTCTTGATGCCTTGGCCGACTATTCCCTTCTATAAATAGGGGAATAAAATTTGCATTGAAAGACTTTAGGCTTTCTTAAAGAAAAAACAAAGAAAAGACATGAAATATATTTGTTTGTCAAGCTTTTCTATTGTAAATTTCTTGTAAGTTTCTTAATTTTTGTTTATTTCTTGTTTGAATACTTGTGCCAAATGAATGCTTGTGCTCATGAATTTTGATTCATGTTGAAAGGCCAAGTATGATGGCAATGATTAAAGTTTTAGATTATGGTTGTTTTAGTTAATTTTTATTAGAAATAGTTTACTTTTATTTAAGATTGTTGCTATTTTCATGTAACATATTTGCACAAATTTTCTTAATATTTTCATGTTGTTTTATATTGATTTTTTCATTAGTTTTATTGGTTTTATGTTTATTCATGCTTAGTAAAAATTCTAACATCTATATACGTTAATATTTATGATAATATGTGATGAAAAAAAATATTTTTGCTGAAAAAACATGTTGGCCAAATCATGTAGGAGCTGATTTTGTGATGTTCTGATTTTATTTTGCTTATTTTGTAAATATGAAAATTTTAGGGGCTAAACTGTAAAAATTGTAAAATTTTTCTATAGGCATCCAAGCTTGGCTAATTGCCTATAGGCATATTTAGAAGTGTTTTGGTGCTTAGTTTAACATATTTGAACTTGTTTTTTGCATTTTATACCATTTAGGGCTATTTTGTAAGTTTAAAAAGTTTTAGAACTAATTTGCAAAATGTGCAAAAATTATTTTGTGGCCATTGGTGTTTGGCCGAATCGTTTTCATGATTTTTGGTGTGTTTTTTTTTTATTTTTCATGATGTGTTTTGTGTTAATTTACGATTTTCTATTATGGGGGCACAGAATTGCACAAATGGGAAATTTTGTTTCAAGGCCATCCATGCTTGGCCGATTGCTTGTGTATACTCATGAAAGCGTTTTCATGTTTAGTTTGATTTATATGAATATGTTTATGCCTTTTCCATTATTTTGTGGCCATTTTGTAATTTTAAAAGGTTTAGGGACATATTTGCAAAATTGTAATATTTTTGTTTTAAGGCCATAGGTATTTCGTTGAATTTATTAAATGATCTTTGGTATGATTTCCATAAATTTTGTGTGTGATGGATTTTATGTTTAATTATGATTTTATTTTGTATGAGGACCAAATTGCAAAGTTAGAAAATTTTAGGGATCATTTAGAAAAAATTTACATTTTAGGATCAATGTGATATTTTTGATATTTTAAAATTATTTCGAAGATTCCTATGGTTTTCTATCGGGATGTAGAAATTATTAGAACTTTTCGTATTGCTCTGGTTTGCCATTAGGGGTACAAAATTTAATTTTGAAAAGCTTAGAGACCTATTAGTAATTTTTGCATTTTAGGTCAATCTTGGCATTTATATTACCTAAGGTGGGTATGATTATCATCTCATATCATTTTTTAGTCTTTTAGGTTACCAAGATACTTATAGGTCGAAGGTAAACCTTAAAGGTATTTTAGTAATTTTTTTGGAGTCAAGTCCTATGTGATCACCAGGATACTTTCAAGTCAAAGGTGTACAGTAGGGTTCAAGTCTTTTGGGCTTACCAAAATACTTTTATGTCAAAGGTAGACCTTAGGGACATTTTAGTAATTTATGTTAGAACTAAGTCCTATGTGATCATCAGGATACTTTTATGTCAAAGGTGTATAGTAGGAATTAGTACATTGGTTTATAAAGTTTTAAAATCTCTAGAGTACGAAGATACTTATATATCAAAGGTACTTTTTAGTGACATTTAATTTATTTTATTTCAAAACTAAATCATTTTGGGTCAGCAGGATACTTTTATGTCAAAGATGT
Organism: Adansonia rubrostipa; assembly: GCA_038381775.1. Taxonomy (NCBI): domain Eukaryota; kingdom Viridiplantae; phylum Streptophyta; class Magnoliopsida; order Malvales; family Malvaceae; genus Adansonia; species Adansonia rubrostipa. The sequence goes on along the minus strand of JBBYHM010000011.1, from coordinate 701,026 downwards.
ACCTTAAAGCACATGTCGGTCATATCGACCACATTCAAGTCCTTAAAGTTGAGTTTAGTACTTTTCGTCTAAATTAAGTCTTAGGATAATTTATAATATTTATAATAAGACTGGAATTTTTGGTAAACTAAGGCAATGTCTTCGATGTTAAATAGTATATGGAATTTCTCCCCGCATATGAAGGGGTTCTATGCATTATTTTGATAACGAGATATCCTTATAAATATATAAAAATCGAGATTTTTTCGAATTTTAAAAAATTAAACTCTTTTGTATTCCTTTGGCCCTCTAATGTGGTACAAGAGATATTATGATTTTTTTTTAAAAAAAAGCCTTTTGTATTCCATCGACTCATTAGCGGGGTACAAAAAAGATTAATAAAGACTTTCCTGTTCTTCTAGTCTTCCGAGAAGGTGCGAAAGATTTTTTAATTTTCAAAAATATTAAAAAAACTGATTTTCTCATCAGAATAATAAATTTGTTTCATAAAATGTTATTTCTAAATATGAGAATTAAAATTAAATATCAAATGTTAAAATTGAATAAAAATCAAAATTTATGTTAACACATGATTAATTGGCATCGATTACCAAGCATAATGAGAAAGTCGATCCTTATTTGTGATTGTAACTAACTTCTAGATTCTTTCATGCGATCTCTGGTGTTTTCACAGATCTCAGAGTTTGCTTTCATGGGTTTCGTAACCCTAGAAATATACTCTGGTAGGTGACAAATCTCATCTAGCCTAAAATAGATTGGTGGCGACTCCAAATAAATGGTTATTTCACAATTACTATTTACGATTAAGTCGAGTAAGTGGTTCATGTAAACAACTCAATCCTTAGACACAAAAAAAGAATGATAAGAAAAATAAATAATGATATGGCCCCTAAAAAAATAAAAATAATTATATATAGGTAGATATAAAAATAAGGGCTACATCACCATTTTAAGTCAGGCTAGTCAGGTTTCATATCTAGGCCATGTTGCGATAGCTTAGCAACTCCACTAGGGACAAGTTAGAGAGTCAGGCCTAAAATTAATCACGTGTTAAATAATTTTGATTATTTTAGTTTCAATCGGTATTTAACTATAATTCTCGATATTTTTAAAACAAAATTTTTATTACATTTTTTATTTATATAGAAATTTTGTACTATATGTTATTCATATTTTTCACTAACGCTTTCATTTCCTTTGCAACATTATTTTTGGGGGAATATAGGATAGGGTTTTTATCATTTTTGAAAGTGTCAAGTCATAAAAGGTAAGTTGTTCCCCCGTACACACTGTACACATGCATATGCATTAGATTCTCCTTCAGGTATATGAAAAGGGCATAGATTATCCAATATTTTAAGGAAAGACAAGGTATCCCTGCCTTCTAAGGTGTTAGCCTCTGTCCAGAGTAGTAAAAAGCCTAGCGGGCGTAAATTCCTATGCCTGCCTGAGGGGTTAGCCTCGTTATGGGCATGGAAGATATGCCCACTTGAATTGAACCCTTTTCAGCATAAGCCCACAATGCGTACCTTATCAGTTCTTTCTGGACTCGAGGAGTAATTCAAGAACCTATTTAAATGTTTAACTTGAAATTCATTTAATAAATCTTAAAGGCCTTAACTAGTTAGATCAATACCTAATTTTAGAGGATACCAAATTATGTACACATGGGGGAATGCTTCTAAACCTTTACTCTTATAATTTGATTTTTCTAATATCAATAAGTGTATGTTGTATTATTATGATAAATTTTACATTCATTTATTTCTATCATTAATTAGTTGTAATATCTATACTCTAGGAAACCTTGTAAATTTATTCATGCATTTTTTTCTACCTATGCAAGGTTTACATTTTTATTTGTTTATATGTTTATGCATTCGTAATTTCTACAATATACTGAAATTGTTTCATTTATTCAATTTCAAAGTTCAAGGCATGGATGATCAGTTAGAGTTAAGGATCGGCACATATGAATCTATTAAAGAAGTATATAGAAATGAAATCTAGACAATCAAAATTTGCTTAATGGACTAGCTAATAGAGTCAAGAAATTGGAAGGAATTGTTGAAGAAATAGAGCATGAGATCCAAAAGGTAAAAGAATAAATTTTCAAATTAACATTTGAAGTCTTAAAGGTTAGATCGATGCCTTATTAGACACGAGTGAAGTAAAAATACATAATTCTGGATCTACCTAGATTAGTTAGCCTTTTAATCCTTTTGATTTTTCTAGTGCTATTCATCATCATTTAGAGTTCACATTGAGAGAGGATTACAGGAAAGTGAACTTGATTCGCTCCCATTTACTTATAAAGAATTGTTCCATATTTTGCTTAAGGATCAGCTTGTTGTTTCTGTATAAAAGTCTCCCTTTAAACCCTCTAATCCTAAATGTTATGATATTAATGCACATTATGAATTTCACGCGAGATTACAGGGACATTCTATAGAAAATATGATGAATTCAAAGGAAAGGTTCAAGATCTACCTAAAACTGATGTAATGTAGATTAAGCTAAAGCTAAAGGATGTTGTTAAATTCCTATCGCATTATAGGAAGCACTAGAATGTTAGGAAGCAAGGAAATGGATATGAATGCCACTTTTGGGGACTACTTGCTCAGTTTTTTAAATAGAGAGTTTAAGAAAAGTGAAATGATTAAGATTTAGGAAGATCTATTAGAGGCACTAACACAATTAGGAAATGAAGCACATGCAAAAGCTATCCTTTCGGGTTACTTTTGAATCTTGTAAATATGGTTTTGCATAATGGATAAATAAAAAAATTTTGGCTGAAAGAAATAATGGTATTGAGTTATGGTTTGAATTCTTTAATAATTTCCATGCTTGATATTTAACTAATTGTTTAGCCTCTAATTCATACCATTAAATATTGTTTTGTACACTTATTCATTCCTACATTGGTTCATTTATTCATTTATTAGTTCATATATCAAGTTTCCATTCAATGATAATCTTATAAAGATAATAATAAAACATATGTACATTCGTGCAAACTAATTTAACTTATTTTTTCATTCGAGGTGAAATAATATGGAATTACAAGATAGAAAATAAAAACCTTGACAACATAAGTGACAATGAGTCGAAACAATGAAGGGAAATGGGGACTCTAAATACTCTGAGCCACTCAATAAGGTAAAAAGAAAAGAAGCTATGGAGGAAAAATCTCCAAAAAACCAATACCCTGACCAAACAAGTTTACAAATAATCTTTTATCATGCCAATACTTCTGCTGTGGATTTGAGGAAATACAAGTTGAAAGAAAATTACCTCAAAATACTCAATCTTTAGGGAGCCAATTCTATAATACATATTTATGCTGATCAAAGGGCAACAGGTAGCACATGTGGAAAGAGGGAGTGATTCCATCAATAAACGCCAATAAGTCATAGCCGATGGAAGCTAAGGCCATAGAAAAATTGAGAAAACAAGGAAATCCATTCAGACTGCATCCTTAAACCCAGTCTTTTATCACTTAACAGGCTTAGCAAGATCCTATTCATATCCCATGGCCCTTTACGTGAATTTTTGTAATCCAAAATTCTAAAGAATAAAGGGACTTGGGAAGTAGTTTACGTTATTCTTACAAGAAGAAAAGAAAAAAGATAAAGGTGTACCATGCCTTATTAATTTTCTACACTGAGCTCTTTTCTTTGCTCACTCAAAATTAGATGATCTTCATTATTCCAACAAAGCCTTGAAACATCCCTACCTAAAGTGGTGTAATACGAGTGTCAGAGTGCAACACTTTTTGTCTAAGGATTTCGTTAACCAATACATGATGCTCCATGTGAGGATAATTTGGTGTATTCAGCATGGTTGACTAGAGAATCACAGGTTGATGTAAACTCTAACTTGGGTTGCTTAGATGATTACTTGCTATGCCATGAGCTTTTGAATTCATCTTGTTTCCTAAAGAATTTAGTAAAGAGTTATATAGTGGTTGTCCTCACAGAATGATTGAGATGACAGGAAATAACCACGCATCTTGTAGAATTTTTTATTTTAAGAATGTAGAGTTTGATACACCTCCTGATGTTCCACTGGCTGATTTACAAATCATCCCTAAGGGATGTCAATCTAGCAAAAATTTGAACTTGGTGGAGGCCTGTTGAAGATGATTGGTCTAAGTTTCATTGACCTTATGGTTGTATGCCAATCAGGGGTAATTTTTATCTTGACTTTAAAATTCTATACATTGTTTTGGAATCAATGAATTGTAAAATGAATTAGGGTTTATAAATACTGTGTATACTATCATTGACCATGAATTTTGTTAATAATGATGTTTAATATCTAGGATAATGAGAACATTTTGAAAAATTTTTCTTTGGTAGATGATCACCATTATATTGAATCTACTCAAAAAGATTTTTTTTACCTCTACATATATGATTGTTCTAAACATTCAATCACAGACCTTTCACACCTACATGTTCTTTTCTATTGATTCCTTAAAGATCAAACTACTAAGTTATGCCCTTAAAAAAATTCAGGTATCGATAGTTTGACATGTGTTAAAATAATGATAATAATGCAGAGATCTCCCACTTTAATAACCTTTTGCCATGACTTCCTAGATAGTCTTCTAAATCTGTGATTAATGAAGAATGATAGTACAAATGAATTAAAAACATCTTTCCTTTTTGGATGAAACCTTTTCAATTCAATGCTCGATAAATAAAATTAAAAATCTAAAATGTTTTCCATGCTAATTCAATTTTCTTTCAAAAGCTTAACCATAACCATAATCATTGGTAGCTATGAAGTTGATATTGAGGGGCATACCTTAAGCCTTTAGAAATTGAGTGCAACATCATGTTATTGAAGTAATCAAAAAGATTTCAGAAAAAAAATAATCCTTTTCCTAATGTAATACTTGTCAGTTCAAATGGCTTTGTTTGAAATCAAAAATTGCCTTATTTCTCTATCCTTCTGCAAATATAGAAAATTATCCCTTTATGATCTTTTTTTAGCCTAATAATTTATTTTCTTTCTTTGAACCCTAATCAAAGATCACCCTCCACACTAGAAGGCATATGAAGCAAAACTTTAAAATTAAAATGAGCAAATTTCATCAAAAACTAAGCAAAGTTCAAGCAAATTCAAGTAGAAATAAAAAAGTACAAATATTCAAAGTAAAAATAAAGAAAGTTCAAATTTTAAGTTTCTTTAAAGTAAAGGAAAAATAAATAAATCAAGAAAGTTTAAATCTCAAGTCCTTTCAAAATGAAAAAAAAAATGAAGAAAGAAAAAGTAAAAGAAGAAATATTGATATGTTTTGCCTTGGAAGATATCCAAATTGATTTTTTTAAGAAGAAAGAATCCTTTCAATTACCCTTTGTTGATGCAACAATGGAGATGCTAAGGAGAAATCCTGCAAAACAGCAAAAGTAAGAGAGACTCAGAGTTTTGCTTTGGGGGGGACACTCCGATGCTTAAGTTAGTAAAGATAACTATAAACGAGGATAAAAGAGAGAATGAGAGATTTCTAATAATTCATACCTCAGAAGTGCTGATGCTACTCTTTTATATAGGCCTTGATAAGAGTTTTACCTGATTTGAAACTCTGGGCGAGTAGAGGTTACATGATTATCAAACTTATAGATCCTGAGGTTATCCAACCAGCCTTCGAAGCTTACTCCTTAACAAAGTTATATTTAGTGATAGAGTTAGTGAAGGGATATAACAATTGCCCTCTAAGGCTGTGGGCGATTATAAAGTGACCATTCACAGACCATAAATGTTTATGGTGATCTGAGAATAAATGACGTGTAGGTGGTGAGGTCACCATATGAATGGCAAGCAAAAAAAGACGGGAGTTTTAACCCACTTTTTTTAAATTCAAATATTATACCATGCATTGAATGTGGAAAAAGAAAAGTAAGACACCTGGTAATGTTTGCGAACCATATGCAGCTTTTCATGAAATGGCAAGACCTTATTTATAAATAACCTTAGAAGAGGTAATTTTTACAGTAATAAAAAAATAAAAAAAAACCTTTTGTGTTTTTACCCCATCTCGTACCTTTGAAACCACCATTATTTTTGGTGAAGGTCAAGTTCATTCGTATCTGCTTGTTCTGGGTAAGAATCTTATTCCTAATATCTTAGTAATAGTAAGACTGTAGTTCATTTTTGGGTTAGAGTTGTAAGGGTATGCAAAAAATTCTTATTGAAATCGGTGGAAAAAAAAGGGAAATCTTAAGGTAAATGTAGAGAAATAGTGAGGCATTTATTTGTAATGGAAAACGTACATATTGACGAAAGCAGCAATCATCCCTATATCATTATTGAAGAAAGAGGAGTTCAAGGTGTGAATGAAACAGGAGGAGAAAATGGAGAACAGGGCCAAGGTCTAGTGGAAAGAGGCCAAGAGGTAGTGAGGGAGCACAGATAGGGTCCACACAGATAGATACTAGTGTGGCAGATTCATATGCGGAGGTGGACAACATGGCTATCGTGCATGATATATTGAGAGAACGCAGTTTTAATTTTGGGCAGTTTGAAGTGTCGAACCCATTATTTAGGCAACCCATGACAAGGGTTGAAGGGAGCAGTGTGCTATTTTATCTGTACAAATTCAGAGGTGGCTTTCACCTTTCCTTGCAATCATTTTTTTGTGAAGTGTTGAATCAGTATGGGATATCTCTAAATCAATTGAAGTCAAATACATGGGCGATGTTGGTAACGTATTTTCTTATGTGTAAAGAAAAAGGTAAGGACCCATCAATTGAAGTTACTAGACATTTGTTTCCCTTGAAGAGATAAGGTACGTGCTGGTACTATCTGCAGTTTGCCACTAAGAGGATAATCATAGATATACCATCCAATACCCATGTGGCTAATGAATAATTCTTTTTCATACGTAAGCGATCAAATGAAAAATGAGGCTTTCCTATAGACTGGAATTCCTACTCGCCAATGAGCAATTTGAAGGTCGATCTAAACGCAGCAGAGTAGGAACTGAAGGAATATTTTTATTGTCGCCATTTTAAGTGCAGAGAATATTTAACTTCAAGAAAAATTCAATAGCACAGCTTGAGAGTTAACCCTGCTAATCTGCCAGAGGAAGGTGATGGCCCCATCAAAAGAAGAAGTAAAAGACGCTTGATGATACAAGATGAAGTATTTTACTTGTATATACACGAAAGATTTTTTATATTCTAACATGATTTCTATCTTGCAGAGGTTCATTCATCTTCGAGATTGCCACAGTAGCTAGCTAACATACCTGGATTGCTCCAACATAGGGATAGTGTTACTAGATGGCCTAAAAAGGGAGGGGTGAATGTAGAGGGATAGTAAATGCCAGGAAAAATCTAGGAAGGATCAATAAGGGTGGTAGTTGCCCTAACTGGAGAGGGTACATGCTGGCAATATTTTTATAGGAAACTTACTATTCCCTAACTTAATTTGTTATTTACTTTTATAGGTATGGATCCTACTACATGTGCTATGTTAGTTACCTGTGAGGCAAATAGGGCAGCGGTTGCCCAAGGAAAAAGGAAAATAGGAGAGAATCAATAAGAGCAACCTGCATAAAAGAGGGTAACTGTGGAGTCTACTTCTACAAGTATGATAGAGGCTAGGGTCATTTCGACGGATAAATCTCTATAATTATTGAAGCAGTTATCGTTACGATCAGCCAGGAGAAAGTACCTTGGGTATTGGGGTATCTGTTTGCCTCTCAGGCCCACAAGGTCATCAGTAAGAAGGAGTGGGTCATCTCCAGGGGTTCTAGACCTACACCCTTAGAGGAACAACCTCAAACCAAGTGCTGGCATACTGAGCAACAGTGTGACTGCCTGTAGGTGGGGAAATAGGGTTACTTTGCTAATTGATATGAAGTATTTGACGTCAAGAAATCTAGCTGCTAATTTGGAATCCACGTTAACCTGTATAGTGTAAGTAAGTTTACTATTTTTATTTGACTACAATCTCTTTGGTCATATGTATTGTCTAACCTCTATGTGTTATAGGCTTTGCATACTCAAGTGGCAATAACCTGTCAAATCTGAGATATCTCTACAGGACATGATAATGCTTGCAAGAAGGCAATGATTAGTAAGGCTAGGGCGAGTGTGCTTGAAGTAAAAGTAAATGAGTTAGCTAAGGAAAAATAACTAGCTGAGGATCAGGCTAAAAAGGTTGAAGAAGAGTCAGTAAAGTTGAAAATGGATTCCAAGGAGATGAAGACAAAGCTTGAATCAGTAAACACTAAAATGGGAAAGCTTTCCAAGGACTTAGAAGAGTCCTGATAGGCTTATACAATATGAGATTCTGAGCTAATATCTACCATGGCCAAGATTTTTAAATTGGAAATGCAGTTGAAGGTGCAAAGAATCACCTTCAAATGAGCTTTCTTCTCAAAAAATGCCTTGCTCGACCAAATGATAGCTTGTGGTGGCAAGTATCGTCAAAGTGCTTTGTATGCCATGCAGCTTCTTTGAGGCCCGTTGGATTTAAGGGATATTAAGTTTTCATAGCTTATTGACCCATCTCCAAACTTTGGCATGTTGATGCCATCACAATAGCAAGTGAAGGAAAGACATATCGCAGATCTTACTTTTATTACTTCTACTGCAGATGACAAAACAGAGGAATCCAGTGAAGATGCCAGTGAGCAGAAGAATCCAACTGGCTCCTATTAGGATTTTTTTTTTGTTTTTTTAAATTTTTTTTAATAAACAAATTATTTGTCTTTAATGTAACTTGTAACTATTATTTAGCAGTAATGAATTTTGTGAAGTAATTTTTTTGAAAGAAATAAGTATGAGGCTCAAATTTATATATTAGTGTAATGTTTGGACAGTGTGAAGTTTTTTTAAAAGATCACACTTTGTTGGGATCGATTGTGAGAGGTTAATACAGACCGTGAGAGGTCAATGGAGACCGTGAGAGGTTAATGAGGACCGTGAAAGGTCAATGGGGACTGTGAGAGGTCTTGTGGAATAGCTTTTGAAATAATAATGTCAGCAAATTTTATTATGAGAAAAGGATTTATACATAGTATTTTTTGAGGTGGATGGCATTCCATGTGTTAGGTAAATATTTTCTCGTTAAGTCCATCAGTTGGTAGGCTCCAAACCCTGTTACTTTTGCAGTTTGATATGGTCTTTCCCAACTTGGGGATAGCTTTTTTTTTTCACCTATAGGTCAACTCGCCTAAGAATTTCTTAGGACTAGGTCATCCACCTGAAATTATTTGTCTTACTCTTCTATTATAATACGTTAAAACTTGCTGTGACCTGATCGCCATGTGCACAACAACATCTTCTCTACTTTCTTCAAGTAGATCTAAATTTGCCCTGAGAGAGGATTTATTCAATGTTGGATCTACAAAGGTCGTTCGAATGCTGCGAATACCAATTTTTGCTGGAATAACAGCTTCATGACCATACATAAGGCTAAATAGTGTGGCTCCAGTTGCTTGACATTTTGTGGTTCTGATGGCCCATAATATTTTGGGTGTTTCTTCCGCCTATGTGCCTTTTGCATCATCCAAAATTTTGAAGTGGTTGAGGTATGTTTTTATTCATAGCCTTCACTTGACCATTGGATTACGGATATGCCCTCGAACTATGTATGAGGTTGATATGAAATCTTGTGCAAAAATCTTTTAGTTTATCAGTCGACAACTATTTTCCATTATCTGCTACAATAACATCGGGTATGCCAAATTGACTTATGATGAATTTTGGGATAAATTTATCCATAGTTCTAGCCATTAGTGTGGTTATAGGTTCTGCTTCAACCCATTTGGTAAAATAGTCACACGCGACAACCAAAAATTTATGTTGTCCAGTATTAAGGGGAAATGGTCCCAAAATATCAATGCCCATACATAAAAAGGTTAGGAACTGAAAACTTGTTTAAGTGCTTCTGTAGGTTATCGTGAAATTTTGGTGAATCGTTAGCACTTATCACATTTTTGAACTAGGTTGGTGGTGTCTTTCCTCATCATTGGCCAGAAAAATCCTTGCCTTAGGACTTTCTGTACTAATTCTCTTCCACCCAGGTGATTTCCACAAACACCTTCATGGATTTCCCTCAACACATAATCTGCTTCGCTGAGGCCAAGGGACTTGAGTAAAGGGTAAGTGAAGGATTTTTTATACAGAAGTATGTCGATTAATGCATACCTGGATGCCCTTTTCTCAAGTTGCTTTTCATGTAGAGGGTTGTTTGGCATGATGTTTTCTTGTGAAAAGTCTTTTATTTCTTTCATCCAATCGTTCGCATCATTTATATTAATTTCAAATATATGTCAATCATAGGTTGGGGATCTGATAGATTCGAGTAGAATCCATCCTTTATGGCTAATTTTCATATCATTTACCATTTTAGATATTGCATCAGCCTTGCTATTTAACTCGCAAGGTATTTTTTTGAAGGTGATGCAATCAAAGGATTTGACGATCTTTGAAACCATGTGATGGTATTTGGCTAAGGTCTGGTCTTTGACTTCGTATTCCTCATTAATTTGATTGGCTACTAACTGGGAGTTAGTATAAACCTTTAGACAGGTGGCGTTTAGATTTTTAGCCAGTTCAATTTTAGATATTAATCTTCATATTCTATAGCATTATTGGAGGCTACAAACTGGAAAGATAAGACGTAGTGCCATTTATGGTCATTTAGGTCAATAAGAAGGGCATCTGCTCTTGATTTTTCTTTCCCTGACGATCTATTGGCATAAAGCTCCCATACGCCTTTATGCAGGCTATGAACTTTTTTATCTTTACCTGCCAATGAGGGTGTTTCTTTGATGGTACTAGAAAGTTCAGCAGTATATGAAAAGGAGCATTTAGCGATGAAATCTACCAATGCCTGTGCTTTGATCATTCTTTTAGGACTATAGGTTAACCCAAATTCACTTAATTCTATGCTCTATCGGATCATCTGCTAGCAAAGTCAACTTTTTGTAGCATATCTTTTATGGGGCAGTCTGTTAAGACCATGATAGGATGCGCTTAGAAGTATTACCATAGTTTTTTAAAGGTATAATAAGTGCATAAACGAGTTTTTTAGTCTTTGCGTAAATGACCTTGCCAGCTTGAAGTGCCTTGCTAAAATAGTAGATAAGTTATTGGATTTCTTCTTCTTCTATTACCAAGATAGTTGCCACTGTTTCATTTGATGCAACCAAGTACACGAACAAGCATACATCAGGTTTTGGGCTAGCTAACAATGATGGTGTGCAAAGGTAGCATTTCAATTCATCAAATGATGTCCAGCATTCTTGTGTCTATTTGTAGTGAGTAGCTGCCCTCAGCAATTTAAAGAAAAAGAGGCATCTATCAGCTAGTTTTGAAATAAAGTGGTTAAGTATGGCTACCCTCCCTGTTAGTCATTGTACTTCTTTCAATGATTTAGGAGGCATTATGTCTAATATAGCTCTTACTTTTTCTAGGTTAGCCTCGATCCCCCTAGATGATACCATGAAGCCTAAGAACTTGCCTGCGGCTACCCAAACGTGCACTTTAACGGGTTTAACTTCATGTTATACCTTCGCAAGACTTTGAAAGTTTCTCCCAGGTCAGCTATATGTTATTCAATCGATGGGATTTTTACAAGCATATCATCAACATAAACTTTTGTGGATCATGCAATTTGATTTTTAAAAATTTTATTTACCAAGCATTGATATGTTGCTCTTGCATTTTTACGCCTAAAGGGCATAACTTTATAACAGAAAATACCATTTTTTGTATTTCTGTATTGAATGATGTTTTGGCTTTATCCTGTGAATTCATTCTTTTTTGGTTATATCTAGAGAATGCATCCATGAAAGAAAGGAACCAATAACCCACCGAGGATTTGACAAGGTGATATATTGCTGGCAAAGGAAAGCAATCTTGAAGGCATGCTTTATTAAGATCAATGAAGTCGACGCACATCCTTTATTTTCCATTTGACTTTTTAACCATTACTATATTGGCCAGCCATTCTGGGTACATCACCTCCTATATATATCCGGTGATCAAAAGTTTGTTTATTTCTTCTTTGATTGCCTGAACTCGCTTAGGAGTGAATCTTCTCTTTTTCTGTTTGTCTGGCTTAACTACAGGATCAACATTTAATGTATGCATGATCAACTTTATATTAATGCCTGGCATATTCGCAGCTGACCAGGCAAAAACATCTGCATGGAGTCATAAAAAAATTATCAGGTTATTCTGGCTTTTGGTTCTAGTGAGCTTTTCATGAATAAATCGAGGTCTAGTGGGTGCAATGATATTGCTAATACTTTATCTGCGGGCTCAGGTTTTGGATGGTGGAAGTTATCCCAAATGTCTAGACATTCAAGGGTCAAATTGCTGAGGTTGGTTAGTGTTATCATGTTTACAGATAATATGTTTTCAGCCAGAGCTTTTGTATGCCCCTTAGATATGTTTTGGATCATCTTGGTAATTTCTATAGACATTAGGTGGCAGCGCCAGGTGATCGCCTGATTAACTTTCATATATCTTACTCCTGTTGATGTAAGAAACTTGACGGTGAGACAATACACAGTTGTAATCAATTTTGCTCCTTTCATGGTAGGTCACCCAAGGATAACATTATACACTGACGGCTGGTCAACTACCAGGAACTCAACCATTACTGTGGTTGTGTGTTCTCCGCTGCCAAGAGTGACATGCAAAGTGATAGAGCCTTTTACCGGTATGGGTTCATTGGCGAACCCATATATCAGTAATGGAGGATAGAGGTCACTATCTCCGTATCCCATTTTTTAAAAAGCATCCCATTGGAGAACTTTTACTGTGCTACCGTTGTCTACTAGGATTCGATCAACATAGCAATTATCTAAAATGGCCGATACCATGATTAGGTCATTGCCATTATCAATAACCAGCTCGTCATCATCATTGCTAAACATTACCTTCCAGTCATCTTATCTTATATTTTTTGAGGGCATATCTATTGCCATCACAGACAGTAGGTGCAATTTTCTCTTAGATTCACTACTCACTCAATTTTCATTGCTTCTAATAATTACATTAATTGTTCCCATGATTGGGCATTTCCTCGCTACTTTATCCTGACGCTAGTCAATCTGCTGGGATAGTTCTTCGTTATCTTTCTTTAAAATTGCTTGATCTCCCCCTTTTGAATCAACATTTCAATAGCATTTTTCAAATTGATACATTCTTTCATTGTGTGACCAACATCATTATTAAATTTATAATGCTTTCCTAGATTTCTATGGCCTTTATCTACCCTCATAGGTGGAGGTCATTCTACCAGGCTATTTCTCATTATGGCGTGTAGCACCTGCATCCTGCTGACATTGAGGGGTGTGTAGGATTCGTATTTGTTATATTGTAGTGGCCAATCTCTTTTCCTGGTTATTTGGATTTGATTTGTTATTGACCCAAACTTACTATCTTGGTGGCTATCCAGTCTACCCTTTTAGGGGAACTACTCTCATTTCCTCAGGTTTTGCCCAAAGTGATCACCTTATCGATCTTGGTCGGGGTATTCTACTTTACGATTAGCGATTTTAGTGTCTTCTACATTGACGTATTTTTGAGCCTTTTCATAAAGTTGATATAGTTTGACTGACTGAGCGTCCATGAAAGCATACTTTAGGTCCTTATGACAGACCTTGAAGATGAAGGCCTGGATAGCCTATTCATCGTTGAGATCTCTGACCTTCAATGTAGCTGTGTTAAAGCGCTTGACATATTCGCAAAGTGTTTCATCTGGATTTTGCTTAACATCCATCAAGCTGGCTGCCATTCGATAACTACTAGAGTGAGTGAGGAATTGGCGAGCCAGCTGATCAAAGTTTATGGTGGATTCTGGTTTCAAGGAGTACTTCCAAGTATGAGCAAGCCCTCGTAGAGTCGTTAGGAATATCCTGCATTTGATTACATCGGGTATGTCTCATAGATTGTGGAATGCCTAAAAGTGATTCAACTGATTTGTCGGGTCTGCCCTTCCATCACATGTATCTGATAGAAGCTTGAACTTCTTATAAGCTGGAGTTTCTTAGACTGTCGAGGATAGCAGATTATGCTCAATCTCTAACCATTCCCAATCATCCTTCCTTGGCTACTTCAGATTTTTAATTTTCTAACGGAGAACTGGCACTTGTTCAGCTAATAAGGAACCTTGTCAGTGGCAATCTATGTCTTCTTATTTTTCATATGGGTCATACTTGGGAATGGAGTATGAACTCTCCTAGATTTCTTGATATTCCTACTTGCCTGCTGATCTCTTGTGCTCAAGCTATAGTTTCTAGTCTTAGATCTACAAGGTAACTGATTTTGGTGATCGATTATACAAGTTGATTAATTTGCTATTATTGCTGTTGGATGATGGTTTGTTGGGTCGCCAACTCTTTTTGATATTGTTGTTGAATAAGGGCTTGTTGGGTCACCAGCTGGTAGACCAATTCCTAAAATTGACTTTGCAGATCGACTTGGGATTTTGGTGGTGGTAAAGACATGTTTATTTTAGATGGATTTCCCAAGTCAACTGTCGGTGTGTTTATGGTAGATGTATTGGGAATACTTATTCCAGAAACAACAACACTAGGGGATGATGGGCTTCTTTGAATATAAGTTTTTTTTCTTAGTTATGGTAGTGGTGATTGAGAGGTTAAGAGATTCTGGAAGTAGTTTAGTGGTTAAGGCCAAGGATTTAGTGTGAAGGGTGTTTGAAATTAGGGAGGGACATATGGAAAGTTAGGTAAGATGAGTACCATGGTCACAACCGTAGAAAGGAGCCCTTTAGTTACCATAAGATTGGGTGTTGTAGGATCAGGCTGAGGTTCCATGGGCACTTAATTCGTTGTTGTTATGGCTTGAGCAATGGGAGCAGAGTAAGTCACCTAGGTAGCCATGTGCTTTCTTTCATATCTTGGTTAAGAAGATTGCTATCGTTGCTAAGCCATAAGAATGATAAGTTTCCTACTAATGGCACCAATTCTTGATGCAACAATGGAGATGCTAAGGAGGAATCTTACAAAATAGCAAAGGTGAGAGAGGCTCACAGTTTTGCTCCAGAGGGGACACTTTGATGGTTAAGTCAGTAAAGATACTATGAAAGAGGATAAAAGAGAGAATAAGAGATTTCTAATAATTCATACCTCAGAAGTGCTAATGCTACTCCTTTATATAGGCCTTGATAGGAGTTTTATCTGATTTGAAACTCTAGGCGAGTAGAGGTTACATGATTATCAAACTCATAGATCCTGAGGTTATCCAACCAGCCCTCGAAGCTTACTCCTTAATGAAGTTATATTTAGTGATAGAGTTGGTGAGGGGGTATAACACCCTTCAACACTTGGTTTAGGCTTATTTATCCTTTTTTCCTAAACCAAGAACCATGGCCTATGTTATGTACTTATCAAAGTTCATTTAGATTAAACATAGCTATTAGAGCTTTTAGGCCATTCCTAGGATGCTCTTTTCAAATTCATCTTTTTAAATGATTTTTAAGTTTTTAGGAATATGATAGTGCAATCAATTAAAAAAATGGAATTCTCGAGTTGAAAACTCAAAAAGAGAATTTGGAACAAGCTCAAAGGCTTTGGAATTGTTCCTAAACCAACAAAGATAGCCACCAATGGGAAAAAACCCTTCATGCTAATTTAGAAATCAACCTAAACCCTTGAAATTTCATGATATCA
This sequence comes from Adansonia rubrostipa, assembly GCA_038381775.1. Lineage (NCBI taxonomy): Eukaryota > Viridiplantae > Streptophyta > Magnoliopsida > Malvales > Malvaceae > Adansonia > Adansonia rubrostipa. The sequence continues at coordinate 685,356 of JBBYHM010000011.1, read as the reverse complement.
ATAAAAGGTTGAGTCAAATGCACAAACATTGATTTAATTCAAAATAACCCTTCAAAATCTTTATACCCAACTTTAGGAATTGATGCTTACCAAAGGCCTTTCAAATCAACCCTTTGAGACTTGGTGTTTATTAGCATTAGTTGAACACCTGTCAGACTATTGTATTTGAAGATTAAAAGGATACTATAACTTGATTGTTTGCTTTTTAAGGAATTCCTATGAAACAAACATCCACCTAAATTTGGTCTTGATAAACCTTGACCTTGTTATATCAATTTCTTAAAGACAAATTTTAGCAGTGCCACCCTATTTATGCCTCTAAATTCATTTCTTCATCACATCCAAAGATGTCTTGAATGGTGATCATCAATCACAAGAAAGCTTCAACATGACGATGAAAGTAGCATATCTATTATCCTTGATATTGGAGATGCCATGGTTGAAATGATTTTGAGATTTCCATAGATTTTAATTAAGTAGATCCTCTCATAGGTTAGAATGAGAAGGTAATCTTGTTCCATAAATTTTGGAATTTTTTTGAAATATCATACTTTTCATGATCTTAATGGAAGCTTGCAAATATGCTTAAAGCATACTTATTAAACTATATAAGTTATATCTTTAAATTGATGAACACTAATTTGGTATTTGATGTTTGATATTTGATGACTTTCCAACCAAAAATTAACCAATTCCTTGAAAAAATCTATTATCTCTTCACGTGATCCTATTGTCAAGTAGGTGAAGAAGCTTTGATGATGATATTCGAAGCATTCAAAAATGGTTTCAAAGCTTTGATAGTGATATTTGAACACAAGGCTTCAATTGCAAATATACCTATCAAAAGTCCATAAGTAGATGATAGTTATTGCCCTTCAAAATTAGCACCAAGCCCAAGAGTAGCTGATGGTTATTGCTCGATGAATTTGGCACTAAAATAAAACAAAGCTTGGGAGTAAATGATGGTTATTCCTTTCAAAATTTTCACAAAGCCCAAGAGTAGCTAATGGTTATTACCCAAAAAATTGGCACTAAATTAAAACCAAGCCTAAGAGTAGCTGATGGTTATTGCCCTCCAAAATTAGCACTAAGTCCAAGAGTAGTTAATGGTTATTGCCCAGCAAAATTAGTATTAAATTGAAACCAAGCCCAAGAATAGATGATGGTTATTGCCCTTTAAAATTGGCACTAAGCCCAAGAGTAGCTGATGGTTATTGCTCGATGAAATTATCACTAAATTAAAACCAAGCCCAAGAGTAGCCGATGGTTATTGCTCGATGAAATTGGCATTAAATTGAAACCAAGCCCAAGAGTAGATGATGGTTATTACCTTCAAAATTGGCACAAAGCCCAATAGTAGCTAATGGTTATTGCTTGATGAAATTGGCACTAAACTAAGCCCAAGAGTCGAGGATGGTTATTGCCCTCCCAAATTGGCACTAAGTCCAAGAGTAGCTAATGGTTATGGCCAAGTGAAATTGGCATTAACTTGGCATAGGCCCAAGAGTAGTTGATGGTTATTGCTCGACAAAATTGGCTCTAACTTGAGACCAAGCCCAAGAGTAGTTGATGGTTATTATCCTACAAAATTGGCACCAACTTGACAGTAAGTCTGAAAGTAGATGATAGATTTGGCCTAATCGAAATTAGCACTTAAACAAAAAATTAATGCAGTTGGTTATATCCATAAAAAAAATGATGCAATTGGTGTATAAATGTAAAAAAAAAAAAAAAAACTTTTTTGGAAAAGCTTATATGGCCTGAACGAAATTATGTTTATTTGGTCTTTACCTTATTCTTGATTCTTGGCAATGACTAAAGAAGGGTAGTTGTAGACACCTAATTTTGTTCGAGCCCCCTTTCCTGACAATTCAAAATATCCGAGACCAAACACTTAGCTGTTGCCCAATAGTGGTAGACTTCCTTCAGGTCGAATATACATTTACAAGACTTATTTAGATATGTTTAAATGGACATGCACTGACAAAAGTATCATCATTTTAAGGGTCATAAAAAGCAAATCTCAGATAAAAAAACAAATATCAAGGTAAAAAAAATTAGTTTTTAATTTTTTTAAAATGTTGAAATTTATTTCTGAATATGATATAGTGGCAAAATTTCCTATTTTTAGTATTTTTTTAAACCTCTTCATGAAATTTTGGGAGTTGACTGTCATATATTTATTGACACTTATGTAGTATTAGCATCAAAAATTGGTTTTTAATTTTATTCTTTTGAAATTTCAAAATCTATTTTTGTAAATAATATTATAGTCAAATATTCGATTTTTAAAAAATTTTCATGAATTTTTTGTAAAATTTAAAAGGTTAACTATCATATATTTTTACTGATACCATTATGGTATTTATGCCGATATGCACTCTAAAAAATAAAAAATATTCAAGGAAAATTCATATTAGCATTTTATACCACAAGGTATTAAGTTCTCTATTTTAGTAATTTACTTTAAATTTTTCATAATACCGTGAGTATCATACTCATGAAATGTTTTCGATAAAAATTGCTTTGAATTTTAGATTTTCATCCTTCTTATTTTTATAAATTAATATTTTGATTAATATCTTGAATAAAATTTATTTCTATCTAAGAAATGGAGTTTTCTACTTCGTAAATTTTTTCGAAAAGATTTTTTTGAGTTTATAATTTTAAAATTCTTCAAATATTATTTTTAACTCATATTGAATCAATTTTTTAAAATTTAATTTATTTTATGAGTTTTACGTTTTTTAGGATTTTTTTCGTTTTTAAGATATGAATTTTTCAACTCCTTAATCTTTTCGGGGGGATTTTTCTTAGTTTATAATTTTTAAAATTCTTCAAATATTATTGTTTAATTCACAATAAATTATTATTTCAAAATTTGATTTATTTTATCAACTTTGCATTTTTACATATAATAATTTTTCCTCCTAAGTTTTTTTTAGAGGTGACAAAATGAACCCGAACCCAAAAATTCATCCGAAAAACCTGAGCCTGAACCCGATTTGACCAAAAAGTCAATGGCCCGAACCTTAAAAAACCCAAACTAGAATGGCCCGAACCTGAAATAGCTCGAACCTAAAATGACCCGAACCCAGAAGAAGCCGAACTCGAAATAACCTGAACCCGAAAAAACCCAAACCTGAGCTCGACCTAAACTCGAATCCTAATTTACTACTAAAAATAAATATGAAGAAATTATAATTAAATAATTTTTTATATATAAAGAACTTTAATAATGAATTTTATTTTAATATTCTTTTAATAATTTAATTAAATATTAAAAATGTAATTTATAT
>JBBYHM010000011.1:655154-675154 GCA_038381775.1 Adansonia rubrostipa | reverse complement strand
TTTTGTTTAGTTATTTCTATCACCTTTACATTACACCTTATCTACAAAACATTTTTGAACTATCGATGATTTTTCATAGTCTATTTTTAGTTGATATTCTGACTTATAGTAGACCACATAGTCTAGGATGATTAAGATACTAAGTAACTTTGTAAGATTGTAATGATCTTCAATTTTGGCACTCAAACCTAAATGGTCAAGTAGGGCTTGACATTTAAAAAGGCTAAACTTTTGGAGCATATCCAAAATAGCTCAGCCTACTAGTAACTTGAAGGGTTAGAAGAAAAAGAGATAAGCATAGAATCACTTGTCAGTGTGCCAAAAAGATTGGGTAAAACTTATGATAAACTAGTGAAAATGAGAAATTTTGAAGAAGGTAAGTTGGTACTACATGCTGCAAAACACATTCAAAGAGGAACACTACCTTCTAAGTTTAGTCCAAAGTGGGAAGGACTATACATGTGCATGAAGTGAATGAAAGCAGATATTGCAATAAATGAATCCGAAAAACAATGCTATCACAAAACCAATCAACTTTCAGTACATACAAAAATATTATGTATGAAACTTATACTTTTATCTTTTCTTTTCAATTTACATAATGAGTAAAGCTTAATACAAGTCAAATTCATTCTTCCACTCTTTCTTGTAATGGAGTTTTATATTTAAAAAAATGAATCATACTTGAGCTAAGCTTTATCACTTATATTTTGGTTGTATTTTACTACTTTTAATTGAAACTTCATTTCTTATACTTTAGCTATATAGTATTATATCTATTCTAGCCGTAACTTTATTGCTCATTTTTGGCTAGGACTTATATATATTGACATAGCTTTTACAATTTAAAAAAGGATTTAATATGTCTCTTAAATATTGAGTTGACAGTTATTCTTTCCTTGATGTGAGTTTGAGAAAAGTTATCCTTGGTTGTGTACATACATGTTTAGTTATAAAAAGGAACACAAATAAATATGTTCATATCATAGCAAAAAGAAGTATTAAATTAACATCAAAGTTCAAAGACAAAGGAAACTATAAAAAAACAAACAAGAATCTAGCCAACTATGTAACTCTATCAACAAGAGCTGGTACTACCGAACTGAAAAATGGCATCCAATTGTTTTTTGTAGCCTAGCTTCACGATTCTCTGTAGCTCTTATTCTTTCTATAATGAGATAATTTTTTTGGTAACTTCTCCCATCTTTATTTCTAATTGAAGCTTATAACTTCTATAGAAAGTAAAACTCTGACTCTAGATGTGCAAGTGCCAACGTAATCAAGCTTTCATAGCTTTATCTAAGAGTTGCAACATCAATCATAACTTTTTGAAGAAATACTAATCTATGGAGCATCAACTATCACCAAAGCCTTTCCTAACATGTCTAATGTACAAGAAATGATGTCTACAGTCTGAAATATATATGTATTTGAAAAATCACCCTCTTTCTGATAAATGTTCTCCAAATACTACACATGTTTTGACCGAATAAAGAAACCATGAAATCAACTCTAATAGAAGCACTACACCACCAGAATCATCATGCATTAATGTTAAGAAGGAAGAAACATGTGAAGCACTAGTGAAAACACATTGAGTAGGAGCATTACTAAAAAAAAAGCAATAGTCTGAGCAGCTAATACTTTATCCTCGTTCTAAATGGATTGAGTTTGAACAACTTGAGTATCTCTATTAGCTTGAATATCTTTATTCTAAACATCATCATTGGCAACATGACTAAAAACATCATCAAAATCAATGTTAAGAAAAAACCTAGAATGGTCCATCTAGATATTCACCTTAGAATAAGCAATATCATTTTTAACTTCTATATCATCAACCCTATCTGCATTAGGAAGGTTATTTAGATCAAACAAATGTTCACCATTATACTTATCACCTGATTGATCATTACGAGACTCCTTGTCATCATTTATAGCACGATCTTTCTACTTTAAAGTTGTTAGCTCAAGGAAAAGATTGAACCAAGAGGGGGTGAATTGGTTCTACAAGAACTTGATAAATTTAAATAAATTGAAAATGAAAAAGAGTTAAGGGTAAGAAAAATAAACAATCAATATATAGAGGTTCGGTCCTTAAACTTGGCACCTACATCCTCTCTTCTTGGTACTTTCTTACCAAGTTGATTCCTACAATTCACTAATCAAATTGTTTACCTCTAAGGCTAAGGTATAACCTTACACCTTAAGGCTTAGATAGAACTTTCAATCCTTGTGAGAATTCTGCCCCAAATTCTTAGATGTTTTCATTCACTTTCACACAACCCCTTTTGTGATATGAATAAAATATTTTGCAAACAAATTGAACCTCTAGTATATGGATGTTTGCGAGAGTTTAAGTACAACTTGAATGGGATAAAAATAGAGTTGGAAGAGCATAAATTTGATACAAGAAAATTAAAGAATTTGAAGACTTTTGAGCTTTTGTTGTTCAATGCTTGATTGATTTTTTTATTTTCTCTTGCTTCTTCAGTTGTTGGGAACCTCTATTTATAGCTTGAAATTAATTTATAGACGTTGGGTATTTAATGTAGTGGTTGGAGAGTCATTGTAGCCTTCATAAATGCTTGTTTACGTTTAAACCCACGCTATTGTATCGATACAATACCAATGGTATCGATACAAGAATTAAAAATATGACTGTTACAGCCTGTTGCATCGATACTTGCCAAGCTGTATCGATATAGAAACACCTGTATCGATACATTCGAGGGTTTCAGCCAAATCTTGGCTACTGTCAAGCATTGTATCGATACATATGGGTGAGTATTAATACTCACTGCAATGTATCGATACATGCTAAAAAGTATCGATACAAATGAGGTTTTTAAGCATAGTATCGATACACTTATGCATTGTGTCAATACATACCTTTAAAATCCTTTATAAAATGTTTTTTTATGGCTTGATATTAACTCAAACATATCTTAAGAATATTTTAAGTATAAATATACATTTTGGAACATATATTTATGAGAAAATACAAACTTAGTACTTTTTCAAAATGTTTTTCAATTTTAACACAAATACCCAGTTGAGTACCAATTAATTTAGCTTAAGTTGTTTGTTACATCAAAATCGAATTTAAATCTAACAATATCCCTTTTTTGATATAACAAAACTTAAGTTAAATTTGCTTGTTTTTTAGATTAAAGAAAAACTCCCCCCAATAAAGCAATGGTTTTCAAAAATTTTAATTTGAGCAATGGGGTCCTTTAAAACTACAACATTTCAAATCGATAATATTGCCCAAGATTTTTAGAATTTAAGCTACATCATGTAAAAAGTGTTCAATATCAACATGTTTTTTGGGTTCCAACACGATCATATAATCATAATCAAGTGCATAATAATTTCATGGAAGACATATTTTGCATTGTGCATAATAATATCATGGAAGACATGGAAGACATATTTAGCAATGCAAAACACATTTTGCAAATTTATGACATTTCTCCCCCTTTTTGTTATATCAAAACAAAAGAAAGATCAATTCAAAGTAATGGAGAAAATGAAAGCAAAGATGAAGCATTAAGAATAAAACATTAAATAGAGTCCATAAAATAAGTCAAAGAAGTTTAAACAAATCCTAAAAAACTTAAATGTCATCCTAAAATAAACCTAAGATGACTAAGTTTCATCAACTAGAGGATCCGCAGCAGGTGGAGTAATAGGTGACGGTGTATAAGGAAAGGCAACTGAGAAGCTATGGAATTGCTAGGTTAACACCCTATGACTATGCTTGAGACCAAAAAGGTGAGCATCAATGGAATCAAATTGGTGATCCTAAGAGTCAAAGTGTCACCCCCTGTTAAGATGCCCTATGATGGAATCGTACATATGTTGGAGGTCTATGGGCACGGATGATGAGGTAGGGAGAGCCAGGGGTGGAAGAAGTGCATCATGCTCCATATTGTCATCATGGTCATCAAAAGTGGGAGCATCCGATTGCTCAAGTGGTGGAGGTGGTTGTCGATGAGCCTTGGAAATGAAGTCAGTGCCTTCAATTTTATACCTGGTGAGCCCCATGGATTGCGACCAATAAAACGGTAAGTAGATACCATAATCTTGGGGTCACAAAAAAGATCAAGACTTTAAGTGTCGAAGTAGTAGCTTAATACTAAGCCATGGAGGAGGTTATGACAACCACGAACACAAAGAACAAGGTCCACAAAAATAAAATGGGTTAGGTTTGGATGATTTTCGATTTGAATCATATGGAGCCACCGATAGTTAGAATCGCTAATTAAGGTGTGTTTGGTGTCGTATGGATGGAGCATATGGAAAATGATAAGATAAAGTAAGCGATCAACCGGAGGAAGGAGGGTGGCTTTGTTGTTCGGGGTGCGCAAGGCTGCAGGAATCAGACCTTTATTGATTATGTCTTCATTTGGGAAATCAAAGGCAGTCGCAAGAGAAGCCAGGTTGACTACGAGATCTTATCCTAAAAGATAAGATCGAATAGCAATGACATGATCGTGATCATCAATGATAAGTGAGGTATTGCTAAAGAATGCATGAACAAGATTCTTGTGAAATAAAACATTGACAAAAAGAAATTTAGTTCATGCAAAGGTATCAAAAATATGAAGGTAGGGATAAGCAATGGGCCAGAGGAAGGGGAAGTCGATAACTCGACATTATTGGATGGGTATACGGGCATAGTGGTAGTGAACTGCTTACGAGCCCGTGCATTGTAAAAGCATAGGTCGAAGAATGATTGTGTTTAGGTCAAAGGTGGTTGACGAGCGATAGAAGTGGAAGCATGGGTGATAGGTGCTTGACGATGGGCAGTTTGTTTGGTCTTTAGAGGCATGGTAGTGTTTAAAGGTGGTTAGGGAATTTTGTAGAGCAGGTGGTGACACAGTAAAACTGGACTCTGGTTCAGATAAGTGAAGAAGAAGACTAATGTTGGTGAAGTGTTTGAGGTGATTTGGAGGGTAGCGAATGAAGTGAAAGTGGGTTCCAATGAGGTTCATCAAAAGTGGTGAAAGTTACTGAAAGTAGCAGGTCAAGCAGGTCGAGTTGAGGAAGCTGGGTAAGGTGCTAAAAAGAGTTGGTTGAGGAAAATGGTCGAGCATGTGGTGGGCGATAAGTTTTGGGTGGAAATATGGTGTAGTATATTGAGAAAATTTGCAACCAATCACAACAGCCGAGTTGGGAAAGACTTGAGAATGAAAAATCACTTGAAAATTTTGAAAAAATTTAGATAAATTTTAAGGAACTTAAAAGGAGAATGGTTGAGGTTTGAGTGAAGGGGGTCTTTGAATTTTATGGTTTTGGGTGGTCATGGATTAAATTTCAAAGGGAAGTGGTGAATTATGATGAAATTAACTTGCTTTAGATCAAGCATTTTGAGAAGAGTGAAAGTTAGATGAAGTGTAATGATTAAGGGTTGAATGAGAGAAGGGACTAAGGGAAAGGGTGAACAGTGCTCGATAAAAATGAACTCACGCCCAAGAGGATTACCTAAATCAACAGTGAGTATCGATACAAAGAAGGCAGTATTGATACAAGGTATTGATACTTAATGTGCAATATTGATACAAAGAACAATTTTGGGTTATGTATCGATACAAGGAACTGGGTCTTGAAACATAGAACAAGTTAGGTCTGTATCGATACAAGATAGAGCATATCGATACATGGAGTCAAGTATTGATACAATGAACAATTTTGGGTTTTGTATCGATACCTTGAAACCGATCTTGATACTGGGAAAAAGGTTTTGCTGGTATCGACACGTATGGCCTAGTATTAGGTCATTTCTATTAAGATTGTATCAATTTAAGCATATTTTTGACCCAACTACTCTTTGAAAACCATTTGAAAACGCAACTTTGAATAAAACTTTTGACATCAAAATCATTTAGCATGAACAATTCAAAATTTAATGAAAAAACAAAATCATCCAAGAATCAAAAGTCATACAAGTGCGCATTATCTAACAAATAGGTATGTAAGGCTAGCTTTTCAAATTAAGCATGATATAAACAATATTGAGGCAAAGTATCAAAATTTTATCAACTTATAAATTTAAGGTGCATTCATAAAGCCAATTTCTCTTCTAATTATGCAAAATCTATCCTTGTCAAATGGTTTAGTGGAAATATCAGCTAGTTGATGCAAGGTATCAACGAATTCAAGCACTATATCACCTTTTTGCACATGATCTCTAATAAAGTGATGTCTAATCTCTATGTGCTTAGTTCTAGAGTGTTGAATTGGATTTTTGGTGAGACAAATGGCACTAGTATTGTCACATTTAATTAGTATATGATCCATGGTAATGCCAAAATCATCCATTTGTTGTTTATCCACAAAATTTAGGCACAACACTTCCCGCGGATATGTACTCCACTTCGGTTGTGGATAAAGTATTTTGTTTCTTGGAGAACCATGATATGAGCATATTTCTAAGAAATGGACAAGTACCAAAAATGCTTTTCCTATCAATTTTACATCCACCAAAATCCGCATCAGAATAAGCATGTAAGGCAAGAGATGATTTTTTGGCTACCATAAGCCTAGATTGGAATGTCTCTGAGATATCTAAAACTCCTTTTCATGGCAACTAGATGTGACTCCCTTAGTGATGATTGATATCTATCACATAAGCATGCACTAAATGTTATGTCGGGTCTACTTGCGGTAAGATATAGCAATGAACCTATCATAGATCTATAAAGTTTAGAGTCAACACATTTACCTCTTTTATCCTTCTTAAGCTTTGTTAAAGTACTTACAGGTGCGGAACAAGGCTTTGCTTCATCCATTTTGAACCTCTTAAGTAATTCCTTGGTTTACTTTGCTTGATTACTGAAGATGCCATCTTTTGTTTGCTTGACTTGTTGTCCCAAAAAGAGTGTTAATTCTCCCATCATGCTCATCTCGAACTCATCTTGCATTAAGATTCATTAATAGCACCAAAGATAATGTCATCAACATAAACTTGAATCACTAAAATATCCTTGTTTTTTACTTCTATAAAAAGAGTTTTGTCAATATTGCCTTTACTAAAACCTTTTTCAATTAAAAATTTTGAAAGCCTTCCATACCATGCCCTAGGTGCTTGCTTTAGACCATACAAAGCTTTTAAAAGTTTAAAGACATGATCGGGATAATGAGGATTTTCAAAATTGGGAGGTTGTTCAACATAAACTTCCTCATTAATAAAACCATTTAAAAAGGCACTCTTGACATCCATTTTGATACAACTTGAAATTGTTAAAGCATGCAAAGGCTAATAGTATTCTAATGCCCTCTAGTCTAGCTACAAGGGCATAAGTCTCATCAAAATCAATTCCTTCTTATTGACTATATCCTTTAGCTAGTAATCTAGCCTTATTTCTAACTATGGTTCCACGCTTATCAAGTTTGTTCCTAAAGACCCATTTAGTACCTATGATGGGATAATTACTAGGTCTTTCCACTAAATTCCAAACTTTGCTCCTTTCAAATTGGTTTAACTCCTTTTGCATGGCCATGATCCAACTATCAACCTTTAGAGCCTTATCTAAATTCTTAGGTTCAATTTGTGAAAGAAAAGCTACATAATTGCATGCATTTCTAAGAGATGATCTAGTTCTTACCCCTTGCTTAGGATCACCAATTATCTCACCTTCTTTAACATAAGTCAACTCTCTAGGATAATTTTTTTCTTTTTCTGTTTAAGTTGACTCATGTAATTCTTTCTCTTTTGGAGCTTCTTGATTTGTATTGTTTGTCCTTGCTCCTTGTGTGATGCTTGTTCTTGGTAAATCTCTACACTATCATTATCAAGAGATACCTTCCTCAAGGTTGAGCTAGCTTCATCAAATATAACAAGTATTGAATCTTCAACAACAAAGGTTCTCTTATTAAACACTCTATAAGCTTTAGAATTTGTTGAATAACTAAGAAAAATTCCTTCATCACTTTTTGCATCAAATTAGTACAAAACATTTAGTACAAAACATTTGCATCCAAAAGGATAAAAATAGCTAATGTTAGGTTTTCTTCCTTTAAAAAGTTCACATAGAGTTTTCTTTAGGATTGGCCTAACCATAGCTCTATTTATAATGTAGCAAGAAATGTTAATGGCTTCCACCCAAAAATACCTTGGTAAATTGTTTTCACAAAGCATGGTTCTAGCCATTTTTTCCAAGGTTCTATTTTTCCTTTCAACAACTCCATTTTGTTGAAGAGTTCTAGGTGCCAAGAAATTATGGCTAATGCCATTTTCATTACAAAATTTGTCAAAACTAAGATTTTTAAATTCTTTTCCATGATCATTTCTTACACTTGAAATAGAATAACCATTTTCGTTATGGATAATTTTGCAAAATTAATGAATTTTTCTAAGGCTTCATCTTAGAGCTTAAGAAGAAAATCCAAGTAAACCTAGAGTAATCATCTACAATAATAAATCCATATTATTGACCTCCTAACCTTAATGTCCTAGTAAGACCAAAGAGATCAATATGAATAGGTTGTAATACTCTAGTAGTTGAAATAATATTAATTGGTTTGAATGAAGCTCTCTTATGTTTTCCTTGAACACATGCATCACATATTCTATCATTATCAAATTTCATTTTTGGCAATCCAATAACAAGGTCTATTGTAGATAGTTTAGAAATTACATTCATACTAGTATGTCCTAATCTTCTATTGCACAACCAAGATAAGTCATCATTATTAGCAATAAAATAAACATTTTGAGAAGACAAATCATCTAGATGCACAACATAGACATTTCCTTCTCCACGTCTTATAAAAACAATTTTATTTAACTTAACATCAATAACTTGACAATTCATTGATTCAAAAATAACTCTAATGCCCATCACACAATTGACTAGTACTAAGGAGATTATGTTTGAGACATTTAATAAATAGAACATTTTCAATGTTGGATGAAGGATTGTTACCTATGGTTCCAATACCTTTAATTTATCCTTTCGAGTTATCACCAAAAGTAACACTTCCTCCATCCTTAGGCCTTAGTTGCATGAATTGATTTTTGTCACTATCGCCCAGGGTGGATCCTCACGGATCTATGGGTGTATACAACTTAAAATATTTTTTTGACTAGGACATGTCTTCTTAACTGAGACTTTTCCTTTGCAACGTGATGAGAATGAGGCACGAACCTTTTTGCGACGCCCAAAATTGGTACCTTACTAATTATGTCTTATCTCAGTTTCAATTCTTTCGATCTTAACTCGTCACTATTTTGATATAACCCTCTTTGAATGCATAAATTTTATAGAAATACAAATCTAGGTTTTGATGAAAAGATTTAATTTCTTATACATCCCAGATAGATGAGGAATATAGAAATTTTTAATAAAAATGATGTCTAGATTTTACTTTGAAAATGGAATATTCCATTTTGGGCAATGAAGAGATACCCACAGGGAACATCACCTTTAATTTTATTTAAAATGATTTGAAAATATGAATGCGAATAATCATCACAAAAAAATCATGTTAGTAAGGCAACGAATGAAGTAACATAACATGAACCATTCAATGTAATGATAAAAAGAAGGGATGGACTATTGGAATTTATCTCGCACTTGGCATTGATTATCTAGGAATAACCGAATCGATAATTTTTTGAGATGAATCTGGGTTCCTTCATTGAGCAAGATTTTTTTAAAAATAAAAATGGGCTTGACTCTTGACACATACATGGAAATCCGAGAAGAAGAAAAATTTACTTATAGTTGAAAGATAGGGTTGGAGTATCCCTTCGGAAAGATGGGGTTAGAGTATCCCTGAGGATGACGAATAATTTTGACAAAAGAAGATTTTTAAATATTAACAATTTTGAAAAAGTGAGGTTGGAGTATCCTCTTGGAAGGTTAGGGTTGGAGCATCCCCAAAAGTGATATGTCTACACTCTTTAAAGAAGTCGAGTTAGAAAACTTAAGTTGATAAAACTTTGTGATTTAGAAAATAAGTGAGCATTTTGATGCCTTTTGATAAAAAAAATTATTGTGAATGAGGATAGTAAAGATGTAAAAAAAATTCATACCTTGATGCGAGTCTATTGGAGGTCAAAGCATATTCTCGAGGCTGATCAGGGTGATATGGTGACATTCGAATGTCTCGAGATGAAGCTCAGGAAAATAACTCAATTTTGACTGTAACCAAAAATAGGGAGACAACATCGTGCTATCCCACTTTCTGAATTTATTCTAAATTGGTTTGAAGGTTTTAGAGGGTGAACAAGATATTGTTAGAAAGATAACTCGACAAAGGTCAATCTAAAAATATTCTCAAATCCCAAAAAATCATTTTCCAAGGGAATAATTTTCAAGTTTGGATTAATTACGCTGCTGGCAGAGCAAACGAGGGCCAGGATGTGTCAAAATTTGAAAAATCACCTCGGACTAATTTGGTATCGAAAAACTACAAACAATACCTTTCTGAAAAGGGAATTTCATGAATTTTTTAGGAAAAATGTTTGAAGGATTTGAAAAAATTGTTTAGTGGGTCTGAACAGCCCGATTAGAATACATGTTGCTAATTTCAGGGGTTCTAGATAGTTTGATTTGAAAAATCATAACTCTCTCATCCGAAATGGTCCGGGGGTGAATAAGACATCATTTTAAGGATAATTTGACACACTTTAAGAGAAAAATATCAGAAAATTCATGAAAATTTTTTTGGGATTTTAAATTGATTTTTTAATTCATAGCAGTTATGTTACCAGCATGGGACAAAGCAAACCAGTGGATATTTTTTACTTTTCTTTGTGTTTTTGGGTCCAAACTCGGGTCATTGACATTCGAATGTCCATGACTGAAGGAAAGGAGTGGCATGAGTGTCACGAACTCATTTGCACAGCCCTGGAATAGTTTGGGATGATGAAATAGCTTGTTGATCATACCACTCAAGGTTTCAACTCAAAAACAAGGCACAAACATTTTGGGAACAAGTGCAGGGCCATTTTTGTTGGAAATTAGAAGATTCGAGCTCGTTTAACCAAGATTCCAGATCTAGAGAACTAAATTTTTCCTAAGATTTTTTTGCTAACTTTAAGGAAAATGTTAAGTTCATGCTAATCTTTATTGGTTGAGGTTAACATGCTTAGCTTGGGGAGGTTTTGAAAATCAGTTTTTGACAACCATCAAAAATGCACTTAGATAAGGAGAAGACAATGAATATACAAAGGGATCGCACATAACATGAATGGGGATGCTAACTTTACTAATGGTCTTACAAAGAAAGTGTTGTGCATACATCTCATGAAGTGAAGCATGCCGAAAATGATGATGATTCATGACAAAATGCAAGTTAACGTATAAACTTGCTTGAAACATGCTAGGCAAAGGATTTGTGCATGGATTAAACATAACATGATGCATGGATATGGCATAAAATGCATGAACAAGAGCTCTCAAAAAATAATAATGATGAAATAAGACATTTTGCCCATCACAAGGGGCATCAAGGCATCCAAATCCTAAGCTACCACAACCAAAAGCCATAATAACGCATAAGAATTCTAAGAGGTTGATGGAACCATGAAACACTTACTAAATGATAAAGATGCTGAAAATAGAAAATAAAAATGATTAAGTAGAAAGTTATACCAATGAAGCTTCAATTTTGGTCAAGTGGTTAGAGCAGCAGAAATTCTTGTCTTTTCCTTGTTGTTAATTATCAAGAAACGTTAGAAAAAGAAAGGCTTTGGTTTTGGTATGGGTGAGGATGATTTTTCAGAGTGTATAGTGGCTGAAAGTGAGTTTTGGGGCTGTTTTTAGATGCTGAGTGAAAGGCTACGAGATTTTGTTTTTTTATGTGTGAATAAATTAGGAGAGCTCAAACAAGCTAGAAAAAAAAAAGATCCTTCAGCCGAGATATTGATGGCCTATTTATACCAGCATTTTTGAGTTAATTTGGAGGTGTTTTTGGTCATTTCTCAAGGGGACAAAGTTGTGACAGTTGATGGCTATAGGGTGGCTGTAGGAAGCAATTTGCTACCAATATGATGGACATAGGGTGGTCGGTTTGATTGCTGAAATTAGATACCACCAAATAAGGTGGTTGATGGTGATCTTTGTTAACAAACAAGAGAGGAATAGGGTGATCATATGATATTAACCTTTTATGATCTAATTTAGACTTAAAAAAATGCTTTGATTAATTTGCAAGTCCAAATTCATAACTTGATACAGGTTTTGATCTTTTTTGATATAAAAACGAGTTAAAATGAAGCTTTGGATCAATGGTGGACAAGTTAAAAATACCCCGATCATGGAAAATAGTAGCATGTATCGATACATTGAAGAATGTATCGATATATTTGGTCTAAAAACCCTCGAATGTATTAATGCAATGAACATTATATCGATACAATGATCATTGTATCAATACTATGAAATATTGTATCGATACAATGGAGCATTGTATCGATACATGTTGATATGTATCGATAAATCTATTTTACAGAATGCAAGTTTTGGTTCTGGCATGGCCTAATATCGATACATGAGTTCATGTATCAATACATAAACTCATGCATCGATACATTTACACATTGTATTGATACAAATGGGGATATTTTAAATTTTTAGGTCATTCGAGCATTGTATCGATACATTCAGGCAAAATTATGAATTTTCCCATGTCTTTTGTCCTTGAACACCTGGAACTACATCTTTTGATACCACATCTTTGCATTTCTCTTTAATATGATCCATAGGCATTGTTGACCTCTTCAAAAAGAACTTTTTTCACTGGCGATCGTTGCCCCTTTTTCACGTCCATGTCCCAGACTGCTAAAAGTTAGCCCGAACAAAATAAGGTATCTACATTCATCGGTTATGTGTCTTGAGCATCCACTATCAAGGTAGCAAGAATTCTCCCTTGTTGAATTTTTCTTGAAGCAATGCTCTTCCTTCTACAACCATAAAGTCATGTTTTCTTTTCAGGTACCCAAATTTTCTTGGGTCCTCGAGTATTAATGTTCATAATTCTTGTGCCTTCTGGAATCCATTTTATTTTGGCAACCTCATCTTGAGATGTGCTAACACCCTTAGGGACCTATACCCTCCTAATAAGCTTGCCTCTATAAGTAGTAGTCTTTAAAAAACACATGTGAGATGTATGACCCAGTTTATGGCAATGAGTACATATGCTAGATGCATCAAATGATTTGTTTTGTGTCACAAAGAAATTCTTGAAGTGAGTTTCTTTTTCAATTCTATTATAGCCTAAACCATCTTTATCAAAGAATGCTCTTTGTGTTTCTAGCATATTATTCAATTTTTGTTGTGCCATATAAAACCTTGTACATAAGTTATGCAAGTTTGTGTTTTTCTTGGTTAGATCATCACTATTGACTTGTAACTCATCTATTTTCTTCTTAAGATCATCATTTGTCATGCTTAATGTTTCATTTTCTTCTTTAAGTTTAGAAATGATTTTCTTATATTTTGAATTCATGGTTTCGAATTCTAATGCTAATTTATCAAATGCATCTTGTAATTCATCAAATAAGTAAGGATTAGTGTTAAAAGATACCTTGGGCTCATCATGAGCTATGAGACATAAGTTGGCCGCCTCCTCATCATCATTATCGGATATGTCACTATCACTCCATGTGGCCAACATAGCCTTCTTGTTTTGCTTCTTCGAGTTTAGCTTCTTCCACATTGGACATTCAAATTTAATGTTTCCCGATTTCTTGCACTCATAGCAAATGATTTACTATTTTTCTTTCTTGCTTGAATCTCCCTTCATTATTTCTCTTCTAGGAGGTCTTCTTGCTTTGTTCATTCTCATGAATTTGTTGAATCTTTTTGCAAACATGGCCATTTCTTCATCTTTCTAATCTCTTCCTCATCATCATCATCACTAGGAGTGGTTGTTTTAAAGGCAACACTTGCCTTTTTGGTGGCTCTTAACCATTCTTGATCTTTATCTCATTATTTAGAAGAGAACTTATGAGTTCATCCAATGAAAGTATGTTGGGATCCTTGGATTCCTCAATTGCTGTCATTTTTGCTTCCCAAGACTTGAGAAGACTATTGAGTAGCTTATTCAACATCTCTTTATTTGGATAGGTCTTTCCAAGTGCCTTCAACCCATTGATAATATCCATGAACCTATCCGACATTTCTTTGATAGTTTTATCTGCCTTCATCTTGAATAATTCATAGTCAAGTGTAAGCATGTTTATTTTAGATTCCTTAACTTGATTTGTTCCCTCATGTGTGGTTGCTAACTTGTTCTACACTTGCTTGCCATTATCACATAGTGAGATTCTATTGTACTCACTTAGACCAAGAGCATAAAATAGTGTGTGCATGGCCTTGGCATTTAATTATACCATTTTGGTGTCTTGTTTATCCCATTCTTCTTCTTCCTTCGGCACAATACAATCTCCAACTCTCTTCTTAGAGATGAGCGATCCATTGACAATGATCTTCCATACTTCATAGTTATTTGGATAAAGAGCCTTATCATTGTCTTCTAATACGAGTAGTTTTCACCATTGAAGATTGGAGGTCTCATGATGGAGTGGCCTTCAAGTCCCATAGCATTTGCATTTGTCCCAAATGCCATGAGATAAACTTCATCTTGGCTTTTTAATACTTGTGAGCTTCTTGAAGCTTTAAGCATCATGTTTGCATTCTCCATTTTTGAGCTATCAAGGATCTTTTCTCAAGGTTGTGAAACCTACAATAGAGACCAAAGCTTTAATGCCAATTGTTAGCTCAAGGAAAAGATTGAACCAAGATGGGGGGTGAATTGGTTCTACAAAAACTTGATAAATTTGAAATAAATTGAAAATAAAAAGGAGTTAAGGGTAAAAGAAACAAACAATCAATATATAGAGGTTCGATCCTTGAACTCGGCACCTACGTCCTCTCTCCTTGGTACTTTCTTACCAAGTTGATTCCCATAATTCACAAATCAAATTGTTTATCTTTAAGGCTAAGGTATAACCTTACACCTCTATCTTTTAAGGCTTAGATAGAACCTTTCAATCTCTTTGAGAATTTTACCCTAAATTCTTAAATGTTTTCACTCACTTTCACATAACCCCTTCTGTGATATGAATAAAGTATTGTGAAAACAAATTAAACCTTTAGTAGATGGATGTTTGTTGGAATTTAAGTAAAACGTGAATGATATACAAATAGACTTGGAAGAGTATGCATTTGATACAAGAAAAATAAAGAATTTAAAGACTTTTGAGCTTTTGTTGTTCAACGCTTGATTGATCTTTTCTTTATCTTTTGCTTCTTCAGCTGTTGAGAACCTTTATTTATAGCTTGAAATTGATTTATAGATGTTGGCCATTTAATGTGATGGTTAAAGAGCCATTGTAGCTTTCATAAATGCTTGTTTCCATTCCAACCTGCTCTATTGTATCGATACAATACAAATGGTATCGATACAAGAATTAAAAAAGTGACTTTTATAGCCTTTTGTATCTATACAGGGGGCTGAGCATTGATACCTGCCAAGTTGTATCGATACAGACACACCTGTATCGATACATTCAAGGGTTTCAGCCAAACCTTGGCTCTACCAAGCATTGTATCGATACATATGGGGTGAGTATCGATACTCACTGCAATGTATCAATACATGCTGAAAAGTATCAATACAAATGAGGGTTTTAAGCATAGTATCGATACATTTATGCATTGTGTCGATACATACCTTCAAAATCCTTTGTAAAATGATTTTTCTTAGCTTGATATTAACTCAAACATATCTTAAGAATATTTTAAGTATAAATATAAATTTTGGAACATATATTTATGAGACAATACAAACTTAGTACTTTTTCAAAATGTTTTTCAATTTTAACACAAATACCAAGTTGAATATAAATTAATTTAGCTGAAGTTGTTTGTTATATCAAAACTGAATTCAAAGCTAAAAAAAATGAAGCAAAACCATGAAGTATGAGAAAAAAACACGTATAACTCTATAAAATAGAGTTATTTAATCTCATTATATGCATTAAATTAACTAAGTCTTATAGATTTTTGTTTAAATTTTATTTGTTTTTAGTAGTCTTTAAATTAGTTTTTAGTAGTTTTTAAATTAGTTTATTTACTTTCATTATATTTAAATTATTTAGTTATTTAAATGCTTTTCATATTTTGTAGATCAAAAGTTGAAGGAATTTTCAAAGTGGAATAACTTGATCAAAAAGTAAAGTGGACTCAGTTTGGTAGTTTCCAAAAAAAAATTGTTTGCATGCTATGTTTCTCCCTAAGGTTTAGGCTATATATAGGGTCTTAGGATTAGAATTAAAGATATACTAGATATTCTATAGCTTTTATTTTTCACTAGTTTACTAGAAAGAGAGCAGCCATCGGGACTTTGCAATTAGAGAAGGATTGAAGAAATTGAAGATCAAGACTCGATAACTCATAGTTTTCTTTTTCCCTTAATCTTTTATTCTTTATCGTAATATTTTATGTTGAAACTCTAATGGTTTGTGTTTTATTTTATCAATATAAACTAAAATTATTTTTTCTAGTGTTGCAATGAGATTCAACATATAGTTTGGATATTTTATTCTCTTTTCTTGATTTAATGATATTTAAGTTATTTGTTTAGTCTTCTCTTTAATAATTCTAATTATTTGGCTATCAATTAGATTGATTTGGTAATCTTAGTTGGAAAAGAGAATGTTTAGACCTGGATCATATGTTTCATATTCATTTATTATGATAAATTGTATGTTAAGTAGGAATATACTAGCATGTCATATGTAACCAAACTAGAGTCTAAGTTTAATGAGTTTCTTCTAATTCAATTGCATAGAAAATATAGTAAATCGGTTAAGAGAGATATTTATATAAGACTATCAAAAGATACTTATAAATAAATTAGAACTCTAGGTTAACAACTTATTGTCATTACTCAAGTTAAGAAAGTAAAATAGATCCAAATGAAGTATTGAGGGAAATTATAATTCTAGGCTTTTATTATTGATCAAGTAAACATTTAATTTCTTTGTTTCGTTATTTAGTTAATTTTATTTTTATTTTATTTTACAATCTTTTAATTTTTGGAAAAGATTAAATTATTTTAATTCTAGTAATTGGCAAATTTTGTATAATTTCTCATAGGAATGATACTCTACTTCATCTCTATATTACTTGTTTACCATATGTGAACTTGCGTAGTTAGTTCTGACAACAATATATCATAAAAAAAAAAGAATGAGAGAAAGAACAACTTATTTTGGGAGGAAACAAATGTTTCCTTTTCGGTCGACCTAAAGTATAAGAAGCAGAAACACTAATAGTCTCTGGATTCACTTAACTATTTTCTGAGAAGAAACATGAATCCAAAGTAAAGATATATCACCCTAAGTGACAATGGAAAGCTTGAGATGTCCTTTAGGATTAGTTAAAGGTATACAAAAGGATGTCTAGTCAGAGATGCACTTGCTCCAATAAGCAAACAACTCTGAACTATAATAAAGCCTTTTTATTGAATACAGGTATGAAACTATAAGTAATCTTCTTAACAAAAGGATATATATTCAGAGATGTACTTGCTCCTATAAGCAAACAACTCTAAACTATAATAAAGCCTCCTTGTTGAATGCAGGTATAAAACTACAACTAATCTTCTTAAGCTTACTTTGGATTTTATAAATAAGAAACTCAAAAATAAAATGAGAGAAATGTTTAATTAATAGTTTAAGAGGTTCACGCGAAACTATCTAATCATACCCAAAACCACTTTACACATTGAATATACTTCAATAGAGCATAAATCTCTATCAATCGAAGCATTAGAAGCCTCAATCATAGAAGGTAACATAATGAAATTTACCTATAAGCAAAATTCTATTTCTTGCCTATTTAGTTTAAAAGAGCAAGGCTGATATGGAATACTATAGTATGAATTAGGATTACCATAACCAAATTTCACTTACAAGCATAGACACTAAGTAAACTCTTTACCCACATCTAGCACTTTAGGAATATTTCCTTTTGACCTTTGATTGTGCCATACCAGATCCCTATAGTTGTTCTTAAAGAAGTTACCAAAAAAAAAAAGAAATGGGAAGTGGAAAATGTGGATTAGGTATACTAAGCCTTTCCCATAAGGATATATGAATGAAGGAAACATTAATATATGTTTAAATTTTATATCAACTAGTTGCTGTTTTAGTCTTGGAGTGATATAAGTCAAAAAGATCACAAATAAAATCATGCTAAAGAGAAATGCATTCATTTAGCAGCCTTAATAACTATATAAATGTTGGCTGGATTAATTCCATAGTCAAGACATCCTAGAAAGACATATTAAGCTAACCACATAATGAAAAAGCTTTCGATTCATGTCTATGATTAAAAACTGAAGAGAGATGCCTTCACCTTTTCTAGGATGGAATTTATGGTGAAACATATCAATTCAATTAAAGAATCAAACAACCTTTGACTTCTCCAACTCACTTTTAAGCAAAGCATAGAAAAACCATGAACTTGTTCCTTTTCTTTGGATAAAAGAACAAATATCATGTTTCCCAAGAAACAAAACCTCAAGAAGAATACGTTCATTTTCAAGTGTAAAAGTGAATTCTCTTTAACTAGTAATTATGGTGCAAGAAAAAGTACTCCATCTTGTAAAAATAGCATGCCAAACATCTATTTTCTTTTTTTTTGTGAATGTAAAGTTTAGTCACACATAAGTAGGTTTCTCTATGACTGTATTGAACTAACTTCCCAACTTTGAATGGGTTGTGAATTTAAGCTAAACCTAATTATCAAAAGAAAAAATCTTAATGTTCAAATATGAACTTTGGAACAAAGTCAGTTGGAACATAAAGTCTACAACCTTATTGCACCTTATAACCAATGCTTTGTTAAGAATAAATGGAAGGAAGAGTTGGATTGGTAGAAATTTTTTCTCACGTATTCACTCTGAGAAGTGGTTTTTTTTTCCCTTGGTAATTTGATCAAATTGCCCATAGGAATAAAAGAAGGCAGACGATCTCTTCCTATGTGAATATGAATTTATTTTACCAAGGGGAGCTAAAGATAAAGAGTCATTTTGAGAACAATATCTTTTCTCTTCTTCGTAAGAGCCTAAGCAGTATGAAAGGTTGTTTTTAATTGATCTTGGCCATAACAGAAACAAATACCTACAAATTCAACAACAAAGAAAATTAGATAAATGCTTATCAAAATGCATAGACATATATATTTCTACATTTTTTACAAGAAAAAATAATTAAAAAAAAAAGAATTGCCCACTTTGTGGCATAACAAGCACTGCTTTTGAGCCCAATATATTGGAATGCATACTATGCCCGATTTAATTGCGCACAACAAGCATTGTTTGTGTGCCTAATTTAATTGGGCATTACATGCATTGTTTGTACACCCAATTTAATTAGGCATGGGTATAATTAAGGGACCCAATTTTTTTTTTTTACATATAGTAACTTATACGATTTAGTACGTGAGTTTGTTTCATAGTTTTTTTTCTTTTTGTAAAAAAATAGAATATGAGATTTTAATTTTTATAAAAATCTATATGTAATGTTTCCTGTTCTCGGAACAAAAAAAGAATAATTATAACATACTTGATCAAAAAAAGGCAAAGAGCCTTGAGAGAATTTAAGCTTCAAACTTTGACATAAACCAAGCTTTTAATTTACATTGAGATGAAACTTGTTTTCAAAACAATTCTCTGTTTATAAGCTTTATAGAATCAAAATTTTTAATTACAATTATTTACTTGCCTTCTATAAGTAAAACCTATAATATTGAAAATAATCTTTTACAAATCCTAGTTATTTTTCTTGTAATTTTTAATATTTATATATCTTTTAGTATATATTTTAGCTTTTCTTCCCTTTTATATCTATGCAATACCTATATATATTTGGGTAATAAGTAATACAACACTATGATATATATATATATATATATATATGTTCTATGTTAACTCACAATTTAGCCATAAAGGTGTTAATAAGCAATGGATAT
>JBBYHM010000011.1:641656-655054 GCA_038381775.1 Adansonia rubrostipa | reverse complement strand
ATATATATATATATATATATATATGTTCTATGTTAACTCACAATTTAGCCATAAAGGTGTTAATAAGCAATGGATATAACAAAACATCTTATTTTTTAGGGCACACAAATTGACTGTTGCATAATTTTTTTAGAACTAGTTATAGCCTGTTGCTTTTTATTTTTTAGGATGTAGCCTTGCATAACCATCACATTTGATAGCATTTCAATAGTATTTTTTTTATTATTACTATGCAATTTCCATAAGCCAATTCATCTTTGTAAGAAATCTAATATAGTGTTTCTTTAAAAAAAAATTGCAATGCATGTGTATACAACTGCTATGCCCTATTTTTAGGGTGTAACAACAACATATCGCACCCTATTTTTTAGAGCACATTAGTAATGTCTTATTGTTTCTTTTTCAAACAATGTCATCACATGTAATTTTTATTTAAGATGATTTTTTTATGAACTTGTTACACAAATTTTTTTACTTATCTTCTCTTATTTTTTTCTATTTGCAAGATTTTCATTCTTTCCAGGCATGGAACTCTCTTTATTTTTTTAATCAAAAGATGTTAGATCTAGGGGGCAATAAAGCAAGAAAAATAACTTTTCTTATGATTATTGTGATTACGATTGCTATATTATTTTTTATATATGTTTCATCTTTTACCTTTCACTTAATTACTATTATATGAGAACTTCTACTAACATATTATCTTTTCTTAGAGAAAATAAAATTATTTTATAGGTAATTAGACTTTCAAAAGCAAAGATAACCTAGAAGAAATAAACATGTTTCTTTACTAAGTTGCAGGATCAAATGTTCTTTACTAGGAACAACTTGTTCAAGAAAAGCTAATACTAAGAATAACTATTGTTCAAAACAGCCCATGTTCAGAATAACTTATGTTTAGAATAGCTCAAGTTTAGAACAATTCTTTTTTAGAACAACTTAAGTTTTGAATAACTCGCATTCAAAACAATTCGTGTTTAAAACAATTTCTATTCAAAATATCTTATGTTCAAAATAACACCTTGATGGAACAAATCAGTCACAAAACAACATTCTCATGGGAAAGGCACCTTCACCAAAAACTATTTTTATATAAAAAGCTTCACCTAATATTACTTCACCAAAATAGAAGAAGTGAAAATAACCCTTAAATATGGTCAGGTTCTTAGGTTAATTTCACCATTAGAATTTTTAGAGCATTTGGCTTGGTGGATTAGATATAGAGATAGTCAAGAGGTTTTCTCTTAATCTTTCCCTAATGTTTGAACCCTTCTTTATTTTTTTCTTCATTATAAAAAGCATTAATGCTTTAGTGACTGACAATTTTCTTCATTATACCTATTAAATGCCTAAGTATTGTAACTCCTATTCTAAGACTTATAAACATGAGTTCTTTCAACTCTTACGGGGACTTCTAAACTTTTGAGCATTTTTTAGTTTTCTTACTTTCATGCTTTTGCAACTTTCCCCTCTCTGATTCTTCCTTCAAACTTATTTTCAGCCATACTCAGCCTACTCTACCATCTTTGCATTTAGTTCACCTTACCTACCATCACCTACTGCAACGTGCAATGCTTCGAGGTTTGCTTCAGTCATCCTCTCCATTGTCTATCATCATATTCGATTCATTTATTTGCAACGCTTCCTTTTTCTACAAAGAACCTTCTACACAAATATATTGAATTGTATATAAATTCTACAAATTTGGTTTGGCTCAAGGTAGATCTTAAACAAGTTTTTATGTCCACATGATTCAAAATTATTTTATTAATCAAAATATTTTATTAAATTTAATTTTAAATATTTTTACTTATAATATTATTTTAAAAAAATATTTGAACAATATAAATATTAGCAGATCAAACAAACTTTTTAATGGGTGTACATATTTTAAGTGCCAAGAGTTCAACCCTGACTTTGATTTAGCTTATGAGTATATCTTTTCATGTTTTGCTTTAGTTATACTTGAACTCTAGAGGTGGTTATATGTCAAATTTGATTGCAATAGAAATTTTTTTAAATTTTTTATTTAAGCTCAACTTTAACCTGTAAGGCCAAATTACTGTTAAAAATATTAAAAAAATTATTTTATATTAATATTTATATATTTTATAATTAAAATAAAAATATTTTTATTAATTAAATAATAATTTAGATTAAATTAAATTAAGCCTAATTTAATTTGAGTTGAATGAGTTATTGAACCTTCAAACAACTCTACAAAGAAGGATGAAAAAGTTTTAATTTCATTATTCAAATATAAATGAATAAAAAATATTGAGAAAGAAAAAATGGTTAGAAGGCAAATATAAAAAACCCTAAATCATGTGACTCCCATTATTAACAACCTTGCGGAAGCAATTGTACTACCTTATAGCAGGTATACCTAAAATCAGATAAATCAAACTTCTAACTTTCTTGCCAGTTTTCCACTGTCGCCTCTTAATATTGTCGTTCTGGTCTTTCCCAGCTTCTTTCCTGCCACGTGTCATTCTATCCAAAATCTCTACAAGTTCACTGATAAGTGATGCCTTACTTAGCTCACAACGTGGTCATATCTCAAGATACCAAAATAGCCACGTGGCTGTCAGCAACAGAACTTAGAAGTTAGAATAGATTATTGACACGTGGGCCAATGAGCTTGCAGTTTCAGATGGAGAACCTCAACCGTTAGTCTATTCCAAAAATTCTCAGCCACAAATTTTCAGCAGCTGCCTTCTGCTTTTTTACTGAAGGCAGAATTTAAAAAATACTCTAAAATCTTTTTTGTTCGTCCCGTCAATCTACATTTCTCTTTCATTGCAACTTGCTTATTAATTTTCTTTATTTTTTTAAAAAGCTTTGGTAGTGTTAAAAAATAAAATGAAATAAATACGCTGCAAATACCAATGCTGCCTCTGTTTTCTAACAGCTAAGAAAAAAAAAAGAGATGCTCTTAGGCTTACCCTCTAAATCCAACTAGAACCCATCAAAGTTTTCAATCATTTTTATCTCTTTTCTGCGTCTAAACTGCTTTCTTTTTGTGAATAAAGAACAGCGTCGCCTTCATTTTCTCGGCTAACTCACTACAAGGTTTGTTGCCGTCAAATTTCTTCTTCTGTTTGATTGGTTGTTATGTTTCTAATTTTTTATGTGTGTATTTGTTGGAAAAGATTGGGAATTTTTTTTTTCAGTGTATGTATCCACATAAGAACTTGAGCTAATCTTTGTAGGAAAATTTTGAAACCTTTTTAGTGTATTTAGAAGAAAAAAAAAAAAACCACTATGGTTCATGTAAGTTGAAAATTGTTTTAGAGGGTATGTATTAAAAGCAAGGACTTTAGCTCATCTTTATTGGAAGAATTTGAACTTTCTTTTAGTTAATAATTCTAAACAAAAATTTTAGTTCATTATAAGTTTTTTAACACTTATAGAAATTAGAAGGTATGTGTTAAAATAAGGATTTAACTTCAACTCCTTGTGCTAGTGTGGGTGGGCTGGTCAGAAATTAGCCAATTTGGTTTCTTTTAATTCATGATTTTGTTTGGTTTGTGACAAAAAGAAGAAGGTAGGAAAAGTATCAAGTTTGCATGTTTAATTTCTAGTTAATTATTTGGTGTTGGAATATTAAAGCTGTTTTTGTAGCGAGGAAAATTGAACTTTTGGCCTAGTTGAAGTAAGTTTTGCAAGCTTTTAGAAAAATTTGTTTAGCTAAATCGAAAATGTTGAAGCAGTTACTTGTGTAGCAATATTAAAGCTCTTGTGTTGGTGAGATCTAGTCGGCTAGTATTTCAATGAATTATTATTATTATTATTATTATTATCTTTTTGTTGGGGGTGGATTTTATATTTTGAGTTTCGCATTTGGAAGACCTACTTATGAAGGGATTACTCACTTTTTCATGTTAGAATTTGTTGATATTATCTTTTTTTTTTTTTTTTCCAATTATATTGATGATATTTAGAAAGTTATTTTTAATTTCCATTGCAAGGAACAAAACATAAAATTGAAGGGGAAATTATAAAACCTTTTCTTACTTTCCCTTCTGGGTTTATCTTTAGTTTGTTTGTTTGATAGAGTGTGTGTGTGTGTGCGCGCACGTGCCTGTGCGCATGCGTGTGTGTTTTTTTTGGTAACATTTTGTTTTTTGTTCAGATTAAAGCACATGGACTGTTATTTCGGTAATGTAATGGAGGATGTTGTTGTTCCCAAGGGTCAAGAAGAAGCAGATAGCCTTCCTTCCCTAGAAAGTTGGTTGAAATGGGAATTAACTGATTTTGAGCCATTTAACAAATGCTTCACTACAGATGCAAATTTGAATGAAGAACTGAGGTTCAATGGTAAATTATGCAGTGATTATGAATTTGAATTATCAGCAAATGTTAAGAATCCATCTTGCTATTCAAGTATATGTGGAGGATTGTCAGACGAGCATCTCAATCAGGCTTCACATTCTCGTCCTCAGCCAGATTATCAGCTTGATGATTTTGCCAGATTCGTGCAGATTGATCACATATTCTTGTATAAGTGCTACTTCTGCAATTAAGATACTTGGTTTTTTTTTTTTTTTTTTTTTTTTTTTTTTCTTTTTTCATTTTTTTGCTTGCTTGTAGAAAATTATGCAGTTTTGAGAATGCTTCATTTAGATTGTAAGATGGAATAACACCATGCTCAGACATCCCATGGAAATTGAGCGGTTCAAAAGGTTTGGTGAATATATGCCATTCAAAACTATTTATTAATCATTGAAATCGGCAGCCCCAAAGAGAATCTTGTATCTCTTGTAGGTGATCTTGAGTGATCATCTGTGATGTTGCCTTTTTCTTTGATGTTACCTCTGTTATCATACTTTTGTGCACTTTAAAACTTAGTCTACTAGTTCAGTATTCCACGGGATGTTAAAATTTGCACTGCCATTTTTAACCTTTCAGCTCTAATGTTAATATTTTATTGTTTTCCGGTATTCACTTCTTCTGGTTTCTCCAAGTTGCAGGAATTCCATACGGGGAGATCTGCCTGGGACTGAAGATCCTCAAAATTTATTTTGCTTTTCTCCTAAATATCAGTGTGGAAGAATGCCTGCTGATTATCATCTAACAGATGTAAGTTCAGATCGTCAAATTATTTCAAACAATGAACACGGTTTGGAAAGTGGAAAGTATCTTAAAACTCAGGCATTTTCCCCATCCATGAATTTGGAGAAAGATATTCATGCTTTACATTTTATACCATGCAAGTCTGAGGTCAAGAATAGCCTGACAGTGAAGGTGAGATTTTCCACCAGTCTTTAAAATGAGGAAGCAAACAAATCTCCAGTACTCGTATGCTGCAAAATTTGTGTTAAAGTACTTGGCTCTCCAGCTAATGTTTTGTTCTGGTCCACGAATTCCTATATGACATAAATGCATATATGTTGCATATGTTTATTTCTATTTGCATTACTGAAAAGCTGGAACATTTTCTGAAAACACCTGTATTTTCTCCAGCTAATAGTCTCAACCCATTTGTTGAAAAGCCAATTCGATGCTAAACATTTTCTGAAAACACCTGTGTTTCCAAATATTGTTGAATTGAGAGCTATCCTTGTTATTTTGTTTACTACAGAGCCTATGCCTTCAAATATGCTGACTCAGAAAGAACAAGATCCCGAAATTCTTTGCAAACGATAAAAACTTCTTGTAGCCAATAAATCTAAGCTGGAAATGATATTCCGGCTACCCATTTAGGAAATATAAGTCATAACAATCTACCAGTCTAAAGCCTTGCCAAATATATAACTCTAGGAAACTCTTTATTTGCCAGTTATTCACAAGGAGCAGTTACCTACATATTCTAATATTCCTTTTTGGCATAATTACAATCCTAGGAATTAGTGCTTCTAATTCTCTTGCTAAATGCTCATATCATGCTAATCTTCACCTCATTGCTGATAACATTCTTTCTCCAGAATGCAGAAAGCCTGAAAGGATGAAAGAGCCATACCTAGAGGAAGCTCTTGTCATTTGCTAATGTCATTTTTATGACTTCCAAACTTTTTAATCCTTACCTTTAAGATTTTCTTCAATACCTTCAGCTGTGACTAGGAATAGCCGAATAGGAACTGACTTCATACTTCTAAGTTGGGTTGTTTGTGAAGAGAGGAGAGCAGCATATATTTGAGTCTTTTATTCCTAAAACTAAAACCTCCTTTTTTTTTTTTTTTTTTTTTACGTTTATGTCAGATGTTTTAGCAGTTTTTCAATAGAACAGCCCTAAGCCACAAAAGATTGACCGCTGTTCTGCTTAACATTGTTAAGTTACGTTTTATAATCCAAGAACACTGCATACTGCCCAAATGCTCATAATCAGATTCTTGCAGTCCTTTATGATGGATATATATATTCTCAGTCGATCTGCATTTTTGGATTCTTTGTTTTGGAATAACTTTTGTGAGTTAAAATCCCCCAAGGAATTCAATGCATATCATTGATTAATTAGTGGGACACTTGGTTTCTAAGCTCATTTGTTGCAATCCACCATACATGCATTCCATCAACCTATGCTTATATTGTAAAAATATAATGTGGTTTATGAGGTTATAAGATCAACTAATCAATGTAATTTTTGCATAAGGCACCACATGCCAAAGTCTTGGTCCATCCTGAACAGAGAAGTGCATATGAATTTGTCTCTGAGTCGGTATCACTTGAAGAATCTGTTCTGCAGGAACTTGAAATGGTGATGGCTCAGGTGAACAACTAAAATAAATTAAGTAAATTTGTTCACAGCGAATAACATAAGAGCAACTGTTTATAAATTCTGTATTTCAATTTGTTCAGTTGTCTGATAAGACTCGAATTTGCTTTCGAGATGCATTCTATCGTCTAGCCAAGAACTCTGAAGAGAATCCTGTAGCACTAAACAAACATGGAAATGTCCATGTGCGAACTCATTCTCCCAAGTGGACAATCTCTGAGGAGAAAATGAGGTAAACTTTTACTACAATTCGCAGCACTTTTACTCTCTATATTTTTCTTAGATTAGGCTCACGTCTGTTGTTTTCTAGTTGCTTGGAAGTGTTACTTTAATGTTGTTTTCCTACAAACTAGAGCCAAAATGTCTAGGAACAAGGTAATAGAGTGTCCAAGATACTACATTTTAGCCTAAATTATCCTGTCCTTGCGGCAAATGCTCCATGATAAATTGCATTGTCTACAGAAGGCCCTTTTTTCCCCCCTTCAGAAACAGCTCTTAGAATTTTCTCAAATCATTTTAGTAACTTCCGAAAAGTCTTATACTAGAAATAATCTATAGCTCTGACAGCTTTCTTCTAGTCAACTGTATGACGCTGTTTAATATTTATGTTACAAATTCAAACGTAAGTCTGATGACAATAGTGTATAGTGTCATTGGTTTTCAACTCTATCATGAGATTTTTGCAGTTCAAATTTATATAGTCTGCTGTCCTTGTCCATGTTTTGACAATTCAAGCATGTCATAGATCAGAAGATAATTTTAATATTCAGGTCTGCAAAAAAGGAAACAACTGAATTGGAGACCAACGCCATCGATCGAACTATTGCAAATCTCACCTACAATAAGATGGAGATTAATATTGGAGATTTTCCTGCTGCCGCAGCAGTAGCCAACTCTAAGCCAAGGTCATTAAAATGACAGGACAACTAAACAAGAGGTCAAATCAGTGACAGATGCATTGTTTCGCACAATCTGTTGGACCGACGCTGAAGTTCCTTTCCTTGGTCATAAACACTCCCAAATGAGAATGGACGGAGATGGATATGCCTCAAGAACTGAAACCAAAAACAGGTAGAAGTTTTTATAGCATTAAATTGGGTTAGGAACAGATAATATGATAGCTTTGCTGCAATCACGATTAGAAGAATGATGGGAAGGGAAAGATTCAGAATATAATTTATGTTTGTTAAGCAGGAAAGTTCTTTTAGTGTGTTGTAATCTTTGAATATGTATATATAGTAGCAGTTAAAACACTAGTCGTCTCTTTAGAATCCAGCTGATACATGCTGGTCTTGCTTAGCTCGGTTTTTTATCAGTCTTTTCTATAAATTGATTTAGGTTTCCCAGTTACCAATTCACCCGCAATATTCTTTCTTGCACAGGTAGTTTGCACTGCTCTATAGTATATAACATTCATATTAAACAAACTTTTGAAAATTTCCATGTAAAAGATTACAGTCAATTTCTTTTTAAAATTTTATTTGTCGCATCGTGTTAGAAATGAGTTGAACAAAATGTAGAATATAAGAATGAATAAACGAAAATATAATAAGTATATCTTTTGAGCTGATTAAAACTGACAATGTATTTGTGTTATGTTTTTATATTTTTGTGTGTCATAATCTTATTTAAGGTATTATATTTTTAAATTTTAGTATGTTCATGTGTTTGTGACATGTTTTTTTTTTTTTTTTTTTGTATTGTGTTTTACTTTATATCGTATTTTAATTATTATTTTTGTCTCATGCAAGTCCAATAAAGGCTAAAACGGGAGGAGAACCATGATTAATCTAAAAATGTACGGTATACTACATGTCTAAAACCACATTTAAAAATATGTGACTTCACCATGTTTGCTGCCAGAATTGTACATATCATGTTTGATGACATACAATATTATTAATTATTTGTTTTTGGTTATCCAATGGTGTAAGAAGTGAAGGGATTTCTTTAGTCTTTCGTCCTTTTTAGGTGGTGAAACCTTCGTGCATGATTTTATTTCTATAGAAGTTACGATGAAGTTGCCATTAGAAACTGATCCCATGGGCTGGGTAAGGCATGCGCGGGCAGTTCCATTCATTGCTCAAATTCTCAAGCCTAATAGTAATCTTGTTGTAGGGGGGAATTAACTATATATTTAACCCACTATTACTATGGTAAACCCTTATTTTTATTTTAGAGGATTTTATACCAAGTGAAAAGGTATATATGTCCATCCCACTTACCAATTATGAAAATTATTGCCCAAACAAAATGTTTTCGTGCAAATAAATGCAGCAGGATGAATTGTACTTAGTTCATGGGTTTTTTAAACAGCTCAATTATTACTATAATTCATGGTCAATGACATTGATTTGCATTAAAATAAAAATGCCTTCAGGTGTTTCTTTCTTTGGGGTTGACCCGTATATTAGTGAGTTCAATATGAAATAATCTACTCATGAGTCAAGCATCTTACTTAATCTAACATGTAGTAAACTGAGTTTAGTAAGAGGTTTGTAATTAAAATCGGTCTAGTCTAATTCAAAATACTATTTAAATATTTTTTTTTATTTTACATTAATTATGAATATTAATATAAAATAATAGAAATGATGGAACACAATATTTATTTATTTATTTATCCATTTCTATTTACTCCTTTATTTTATTTAATATGCTTCTTTTGGTACCTAGTATCAATATAGTATCTTATTTCAAGGCGAAATACTTAAAAAAAAAAAAAAGAGTGCTTGCTGTCTTCGAATAACCCTCGCCATCTAAAGCTATAGCACTTCGCTGTAAACAAAGGTACAAGTCGAACCTAAAATTTTATCCGATCGGTCCATGTAATAAATTTTAAAATATAATATTTTATAAATTTAAAATTAAAATTACAGTATTTATAATCCTTTTATCCTCGTGCCGCGACTTGGATAGAGAAACAAGGGTGCAAGCTGTAAGATAATAAAAGATTTTTTTTTTCTCCATCCGACAAAATCAATCCAATTTTGAAATTTGCATCATCTTTATTCAATGAAATAAGAACTAAAATCAAGACAAATTTAGAGTCGGCATAGTTAATGAGGAGAAAATACGTCGAGCATGCTCAATTATAGCTAGGTGCAATCTTGATATGTAGAGACATATAAACTAGTCCATTTTTTTTTTAAATTTTTGTTCTCAATTTTACTCTATTATTCTAGGGTTCAATCCGAGATAACCTAGTTTTGTAACTAATTATTAAAAAAGAAAAAATTGATTCTTTAAGCTGAAGTTAAACATTCGAATTGCTTTATCCTTCATAAATATTTTTAATACTTTAATTGCACAATCTCAGCAGTATTCTAGCAGCTGGCAAGTGAATTTGATTGCTTGATTATATGATTATGATTAAAGACTTCCTCAACTATTATTATTATTATTATAATATGGTAAATGAACAATGTTGTACTCTTTTTGGACCAACAAATTATAAAAGTTTTTGATGGAAAGGCAAATGCATTTCTTTATTTATATATATATATATATATATATATATATGCTTCATTTGTATTAATGTCTATTTTAATCATCATTTCTAATACAATTTAATGAGACAAAATCATACGGAAAAGAAAAGGCTGTAAAGGAGAATACATAAGTTGTTTAAGGAGATTCAATTTGGAAGGAGATAAATAAATCATCTTTGACCAAAACTTTTTCTGAATGTGATTCAATAATTGAAGGCTTTTTCGTCAAAGAAATTAATTCTTACTTTTTTCAAGTAAGCAATGAGAGAAACAAGTGCTTTCCTTTGCTTAAAGCGATGTCCCCACAGCCTTTTTTTTTTTTTTTTGGCAATCTTTCTTTTCGCTTAAGAAATAAAGACTATATATCAAGTGGAAGAAAAGAAGGTGCGAAATAAAAGAGCCTTTGGATTTTTGCAATTTGGATTTTTGCAATGCAGCAAAAGATCTATGCATGGATGGATGCTAGGTTTTTCTTTCTTCTTTTTTTTTTTTTTGGAGATATTATGACAAAGAACTTTTGGCTTAAAAAATCGTCAAAATGGAGGAAAAGAATGAAATATTGTTGGTTGTTGAAAGGGTTTTCTTTCTCAAACAAATGAAATATTGGAACTATTTTACTTGGTTGAATAGCATATGCATATATGCCAAGTTTCCAACATTTGAAAAAACAAATGGAAACATGACATACAAAAATTTTATTCACTTTCCCCTCTATATGTTTTCTTCCCTTTTTTTTTTTTTTTGGCTTAGCAAAGAAGCATTTTATTAGAAAAAAGCAAAGAGCACAACTTCCATTTAATTAGCCATAGAAATATGATATCACAATTAATAATAACTGAGATTAAAGTAAATCTTGCATTGCTTCTTTAAACCATCCATTGGAAATGTATGTTATTATGTTGAGAATATATACATTTTTTTTTTTACAAAAGAAAAAAAAGACCATATACATACTTTAACATCAATTTGGTTAACCTGTGAGGTTTAGACAACATTATAGGGAAATTTTTTTGTATGAAAATAGTAGTTCCATGTATTAGAGAGACAGTATCGTATCATTATAACGTGGAAGTCTGGGAGTTCTATCATTAAATATAAGAATATGAGTATCATCAAAATTTTTTTTTAAGTATGATTGGTTATTTAAATAAATATATCATTCCTATAGAAATCCTAAGATTGATTTAAGACTTATTGAAAACAATATGTTTTGGTTTACATTAGAGAACAAGATTTGACAGTCGATTACGCATGAGTAACATATTAACATTGAACCCCTACAAAAAGTAATATTCATTTTTAGCATGCAAGAGAAAGAGAAAAAAATTGAGGAATATATTAACATTGCACCCCTACAAATACTAATATTCATTTTTTGCATGCAACAGAAAGAGAAAAAAAATTAAGTGCTTATAAGTTTATAAAATCATGCACACTTCATCAACCGTTGAAGTTCTAGTACTCAAAGCAAAAACTATTTGTTGCATTATAGAGCTATCTCTTTCAAGTAGAAAGTTAACCGATTTTTCTTTTCTCCTTTTTTTTTTCCTCCCTTTTTTCTTTTTATCCACTCATATAAAATTGCCAATCCACTTGGCCATATATGGTCAAGTTTAACTTGAATTTTATGGAACTTTAGTGTGTGCTTTCTTTAATTCTTGACAATATGTTGGTTCCTTTGACCAAAGGGGATTGAAATATATGCGACATTGCGACGTAGATATAATCCTAAATGCAAGATAAGAAAGTAGACGGAAAAGGAGAAAAAAAGAATGCAAGGAAGCGGTTGATGCTTTCTTTATATATACATATATATATATATATATAGATTTTATTAGCCAATATCTTTAAGATTAGTTAATATTTTATTTATAATAAAATTATATTTTAAATGTAATAATTAATAATTTAATTTAATTTATTATTTTCAATGCATTTGATGATTTTTTTTTTTTTTTTACGTAAGACAAATAAAAGCAAACAACACCTTCAACACAAGCTTCTGCTTGTATATAGGTATAATGCTTGATGGTAGATTTTTGGGTCGAATAATGCCTGTTTCAAAATCTTAAGCTAAATTTGCTAGGTAATTAGCATAACAATTACTTTGTTTGAAAACATACCACCTTTATTTAACACGATCATAACAACCACTTATCAATATCCCAAAAAAATGATATATTCTTCCAAAATACGGTTTAAGAGGTTAACAATCATAATCGAGTCCACTTCTAGAATCAATCTTTGGTCAATTTTAATCCTTCTCTCACTCCCCAAAATTGACTACACGCTATTAATTCAACCCATGTGTAGTAGAAAACCTATGACCCTATCACCATTTTCATCTCTGAGTAAACCACCAGCTTATGCAACCCCATACGATTATTTGACCGCCCCATCCGTGTTCAAGATGTACATACTTGAAGGGTGTCTTTTCCACTGTGCCTATGTGGGTCCTCTTCAGATGTTTGACGTAAAGCCTAACCATAGCTTTCATAGTATCCAGCATCTGGTGAAGTAACTTTAAAGTTAAAATGTGTACCTTTAAGACAACAAAATTCTTCTATGTGTGTGTATATATGTATATTGTTGTATATATATCTATTAATAAACTGCTTAAGGATTAAGATTTTTTTCATATCTTATGAATTTGGAATTACTTCCATAAAAATTTAAAATTATTAGCCAAAACAGACAAAAAGAAGTGTCTCAAACAGTCCTACAATTAATTGCCCTTATATATAGAATCTCAAGCATTCTAAAATAATAATAATAATAATAATAATAATAATAATAATAATAATAAAGTTTTTTTTTATACATAAAAGAGAAAGTCTAAAAGGAAAGAAGACTTAAACCTTCGGACACAACACTTTTAAAAGCCGATAAGAACCCAGTAGTGATCAAATAATTTGGTTCTTAAAAACCAAGCTAATTTTAGTCACAATCTTATAGCCCTTTACTCAGCTAATAGTTACCTTTTCGTCCCATAAATGAAAAATACTACTAGTTATTTGCCTTATTTGCATTCCTGTTTCAAACACCAAGATTGAGAAAATTGGATCAAAAGTAAAACTAGTATGATTTTCGGATAACAATAAATTTAGTTTGATTTAATTGGATCAATTGGTTTAATTAAAATAATTTTAAATGTTCAAAAAATAATTTTAATATTAAAAAAGTAATAATAGA
>JBBYHM010000011.1:602640-619281 GCA_038381775.1 Adansonia rubrostipa | reverse complement strand
GTGGGAGTGGAAGGGAGCTCAGCCAATAAATAAGATAAGTTCATCTTTTGGAGATTAATTAATGGTTGTACATTTTTCTTGGTTCAAAGGAACGTCAAAGCTCGAAGATCATGAAAGTGAAATCGACCCTAATTTTATAGGAATCTACCTTTTAAGAAGAGAATTGAACCATTTAAGCTATGTACTAGGTTCATAAATTGTTGTATTTGTGGAAACTCAGAAAATGAGAAAAAAAATATTTATGTGAACATCCAACACCAATATGCAATGGGAAACAACCGAGTTAGTGAAACTTGTAGCTAGCTGGGCATGTAATCAAGTCTTTACAGTCCAGTAGTCCATCGACATTTCGAAGCTCAATCCAAAGAATCAAATAGTCCACTGGAATATTTCTAAGCTTACGATGGATAGGAAGTTTCTTCAAATCAAACTAAAAAAGCTGTAAAACCTGTCTACTATTTTAAGAACAGTGGCTAACGGGAAACATGCTTAAGGATAAGATCTCTAATACATGCATTTCAATATAGATTAAGCTTATATCACACTTCAGTGCACCTCCATCTGCCCACCCTGTTTGTTTGGATGATTTTACCAATTCTGCACTTCGGATTGCTAAAAGCACCTCCAATTCAGATTAACTTTTAAGCCTAAAAATATATGCTATTCAAGGACACAATCTAACTATTTATGTATTGAAAATGAAAAAATTTAAAATCTTACATATTATTTATAAACCAACCTAATGTTAAATTATGAAAATTTAATCTATATTATACCCAACCTTCATCAGCATGCAAAACATACACATACACCAATCATGAAATTATACCCCCCACCCCCACAACCCTTTTCTTGTAATCTTTGCAGACACTAGAAACATTTTAGGTTATATTATAATGAAGTTACTCAGCTTCAAGGGCTGTAATTTCATACCTTACTTCTTCTAAATGTTCATTAATATTAGTTACAGCATCTTGCATGCCTCTAATGGCTTCCTTGAGAGCATTATCATACTCAGCATTTGCTCCTGCATTTTTAGTGCCAGCAGCTTCTGCTATCTCACGGACATGCATACAGTCATGTTCCATTGGCTTCTTAAATAAACAAATCTCGTGGCTCACTAGACGCTTTGATGGGCAACCTGCTTTCTTCAAGACCTGAATTGTAGTTGTCTTTAAGGTAGAAAAAAAGTAAATTGCCAGCAGAAATTGTGGAACATTACATGAGGCTTGAATTAGATATAGGTAAGAAAATTGGTGAAAAAGAATATGTATCCTCAGTAGCTAAAGTTCACAAAAAATAAATAAATAAATAAAATAAAGTTTCACCAATACAATCAATTGAATCATTCCCATCAAATGGGAGAACTGGCTCCATGCTTTAAGAAAGAATATCGTTTAATCAATTCTAACTTCTAGGTCTTTTGCCATTACAATATAATAGTTTAAATGATTTGATCCAGTTGCCTTATATACAGACTGCAAAACAAAACCCATTTCAAACCAAGGCCTCATTTCTCTTGGCAGCAACATATAAGGATACAATAAATATATTTGCAGACAATTTATCAAGTCAAACACAATTTGCACAAAAAGGTCATCGTTTTTCATCATAACATTATAAAAGTTTTAATTAAATGCTAGAAAAGAAAAGGAAAAGAAAAACCATTTCGATGATGCATTTTCGCCAAAAGAGAGAAATCAGGATTTGAGACTTATAGGAAGGATCAGCAAATATTTGTGTCCATGCCTAACGTGAAAGCCCTGTGGAGTATAATGAACAAAGTTGAGTGATTGAATTAATTGTAAGTTTGAAATTGCATTTACAATTGGTCATGGGGACTCTCTTAGTTACAATAAAGTTGAAACTTATAGGAAGAATCAGCAAATACCAGGTTCACAAATGATTTAGATAACTGCTTGTGGGGGATAGAGTAATACTTTCATGCAATCGGCATTGAGGATGAAAGTTCAATACTCCTCCATGTATTTTACCAATGTAACTCTTTCGTGGTTGTGTCATAGGTACAATGATAAGAACTATGAAGGCACTGCCATTAGAACCTAGGAGGTGTTCCAAACTAAGTTCAAGTAGCAGTTTTACCCTAAGTATACTAAAGATTATATACATGCAAAGTTGCGACTGCTTATCCCACAAGGCATAATTCAGAATTATCTTTCGGAGTTCAGCAAACTTATGCTCCAAATTTTAAGATTTGAAGAGAAAGAGGCATTCTTTTCATTTATAAATGGACTAAAACCCTAGGTGAAGCAAAACTTGCGACAGAGAGGTGTTGAGGATTTGACTAAAGCCACAACAATAGCTAAGTCCTTTATCGAGCTCAACACAAAAATGTTGAAAAAGTTTGAGTCTTCCGTGCACAAGGGCAAAAGCCATGGTTGGGAAGACAAAGATCGAAAGCACAAGAATAATGATGAAAAGTCTTCAGTGAGGAAGGCAAAGTCCAACGAGCCATAGGATAAAAGGAAGATAGAGAGCCAATTAAGTGCTTTCTATGTGATGGTACTCATTGGATACAAGATTGCCTAAAACGAGCCAAAACTTTCTTCCGTCAACAAGGAAGATGATGAGCTAGAAAAGGCCCTTAATTTTAGTTCAATCATCAGTTTTGTTAAGGTAAGAAGGTGCCAAAAGCAGAAAAGGCTCATGTTCATGGACATCTTTATTGTAAACAAAAAAATGATTACTCTATTTGACACAAGAGCATTAAATTTATTCATGTTCGAAGAGGCTCCTAAAAAGCTTTATTTTAAAGTTAAAGGTACAGCCAGATGCATTAAGATAATCAACTCAAAAGAAGTCATAACTATAGGTGTATGAAAAAGATTGAACCTACAACTTGAATACTAAAGAGGCAAAGAAACCATGGACATAATACCTTTTGATGATTATGACTTTATGGTTGGCTTAAATTTCCTTCACTGAATTAATGTTCTCCTTGCACCTTTTGCCAATTGCATATATATCTTGGATGACCATTATTAATGCATTATGCCAGTGAATTGAGAAACGAGTGTTGGAGTCAAGGTGTTGTTTGCAAATCTAGTTGCCAAATATATGCATAGAGATGAAGTCACCTTGGTAGCCTTGAAATTTGATGAGCCTCAAGAACCCATGGATGGACACCCTAGAGGTGTTAGAGGTGTTGTAGTCTTTTAGTGATGTAATGCCTGCAAAACTACCAAAGAGGTTACCACTTAAGAGCAAGGTAGATCATAAGATTGAGCTTGGGCTGAATGCCGAATTGCCAACCAAGGCCCCATACCAAATGTCACCATCGGATGGGCTACCACTTAATAGAGAGGTAGATTATAAGATTGAGCTTAGGTTGAATGCCTAATTGCCAGCCAAGGCCCCATATCGAATGTCACCATCGGAGTTAGAGGAGTTACGGAGGTAGTTAAAGGAACTTTTAGGTATGGATACATTAGGCCATCTAAAGCCTTGTATAATGCACCTATGCTGTGTTTAACAAAAAAATGACAAGTTTTTGAGGTTATGCATAAACTACTAGGCACTCAACAAGCTTTGTGGGGAACAAGTACCCAATCTCACTCACAGCAAACTTGTTTGACCAGCTTAGAGATGCGGAATGGTTCACCAAGCTAGACTTGCGATCACAGTACTACCAGGTGAGAATAGCGAAAAGAGATGAACCAAAGATAGCATATGTGGCGCATTATGGCTCATATGAGTTCTTTATATGTCTTTCGGATTGACTAATGCTTTAAGAACATTTTGCACCCTATAAACAAGGTACTTTAACCTTTCTTAGATAATTTTGTAATTGTTTACCTTAATGATATTGTGATTACAATAAGTCACTTCAGGAACATGTGAGACACTTGAGGGAGCTGTTCTAGGTCTTATGCAAAAAATGAGCTTTAAGTGAAACGAGAGAACTACTTATTTGCCTAGCACAAGATGGTATTTTTAGGCCACATTATGGGAGATGGCAAGATCTAGATGGGTGGAAGCAAGGTTCAAGCCATATTTGACAAAGAGCCACTAACCATCGCCATGTTAGGATTTTTTTTTTTTTAAGTTATAATGCATAGATAGGACAAAAATTAAATATCAAAACAAAAGCTAAAATTATAGGCTCAAAAGGCATCCTAATAGAAATTCAAAAATTATTAACCCATTAACTAAAGATGATGATGATGATTTTAAAGAGAAATATTGTATGATGTCACAAATGGCTCTTATAGTATATACTTTTGTTCACTGGGTACCTTACTTTGAGAATGTCTAATGTGCTGCCTTTATTATCATTTCATGTATCAATGTGATACTTGGGCTTAACACTATTAACAAAAAATGATGATGTTGCAAAAGACTAATTAGGTGATGAAATGTGGCATAGTTGTACCAATTAATCATGCTATATCATATTAAAAATGCACTTACGACACTAGTTTAAAAAATATTTAAAATTTTTGTAAAATTATTTTTCAAAAAATTAATATCTAAAAATAATAAATAAAAAAGAAAGAGAGAAAATGGAATAAGGAGCGGGAAGAAGGGAAAAGGGAGAAGCAAAAAGGGAGTCGAGCCGAACAAACAATAAAAGCATACATTTAATTAAAAA
The DNA here is from genome assembly GCA_038381775.1 of Adansonia rubrostipa. Lineage (NCBI taxonomy): Eukaryota > Viridiplantae > Streptophyta > Magnoliopsida > Malvales > Malvaceae > Adansonia > Adansonia rubrostipa. The sequence goes on along the minus strand of JBBYHM010000011.1, from coordinate 614,669 downwards.
TAAAATCAAGCATTTAAATTATCAACTTGCATTTGAAGAAAATAGTTTCAAAGTATATACAATGTATGGAAAAAGTAAACGCAATTCTCATTAACATCCAAATTCCAAATTACAATATGCAATCTATAATCAAATTATAAGAAAAATTAAATGCAAATAAAAATCTTGATTAAAAATGACAATAATTTTTATTCCTTTAAAATCTCCAAACTCAAACCCCTAATTTATTAACATCAATCTATAGTTTCCCAATTCTAATCCCTATTGTAATCACATAGATTTGAACCTCGTTTGCTAGACTAGACTTGAAGCCCTAATTTTCAAAGTTTAATCTCTAACTCTCAATTTAAATTCCAATCGAAGTAAAGCAAAGGTGGATTGGTATTTGTTTGCTTTTTTTCATTCCTCTAACGTAAAAAATAAACGCAAAAAGGAAGGGTAAAAGAGAATATCCTAATAGCAATCAAAAAGGAATGACACCCATAAACCAAAAGCCATTCCACCATCACTTGGCAAAAACATCAATAATTCATCCTACAAATTTAAATTTGTAAAAGATACTTGTTTATATATATATATATATATATATATATATATTTTACAATTTTTCTTCGGGAAAACCATAATCCTAAACTTGATAAACACATGAACCACTTTTAGCAATCCCTATTTACATCTTTTTATTCTCACTAAAGTTTGAATTTTCCTTCTATAAAACAATAATTTTAAGTTTCTAAATGGGCAACATCAATCTGGGAATGGGTTTTTTTTTGTTTGATTAAAATGATTTGAATTTTAGATTAGGTTAATAGGGTTTTGTTACTTGATTTTGTTGCCTAATTTAGCTTCAACCAATATGGAAAATGGAAAAGGATTTTAAACCAATTCAATGAAATTAGGAGTTATTTGAATGAGTTGATTTTATTATTTTTTATTTAGGCCTTATTTGGAATGCACTGAACCTTTGATTAAGTGCATTTAGTTTTTTTTTTTTGGCTTATCAATTGGTGTTTAGATAATGCCTTGATGGTGCAATCGGGTCACCAAATCGTCAAAATTGAACTAGGTAACTAGATACTCAGTTAGACAGTTTTGTCCATAGCTTTTAATTTTCTCTTTCATTTCTATCCTTAAGTGCTTATTTTATTTTCTAAAATACCCTTGTCATGCAAACATAGTATTTTTCATTTCTTTCTTGGCTTTTCTTCCTTAGTTGCTTTTTTTCCCTTGTTATTGTTTCATTTTCTTTTTTACCCTCAATTTGCTGCTACCTCTATCTCCATCTACTATTATTGTCTCCTTAACTTTCTTTATTACAGCATACTCCATTTACTCTTACTATTATCCTAATTACTAACTATTACCTCTTTCACCTCCAACTATTACTGTATCCTTCAACTTTAATTACTCTAACCTACAACCTTGGTTTCAACATTGAAGGTTAGTTCTTGATATCTGATTAACTTGGTTTGACATTTTATTTTACATTTACTTTAATCTAATATGTTTTTCAGCATGATGATGACTATGGTCTTTAATTATGTTCTTTAATCCAATATATTACATATCTATTTTGATTTAATATGTTTTAATTTGCTTTAATCTATATATATATTTTGCATTCTGTTAACTATGAGAATTTGCAAGGCTGAAATGGACTATAATTCAATGTTGTTTGTGAAATATATAGATAAACATTTTATGTTTATTAGTAGGGCTTTTTAGAGAGATGGCTATTGCTTTTACTTTTACTATTATTATTCAGGTCAATACGATATATATGTGGATATGTATGTGTATTATATTACTTTATATTATAATAATAAGAAAAAAGAAAAGGATTATATGTATTGTAGTTCTTTAAAGTACCTAATAGCTATCTCTTGTATTTTCTTTTCATCAATATACCATTCTTCTTGTTCATAAAAAAATCCCTTCACTATTTTATTATAATGCTTTTTTTAGAAGCACATGCATGAAAAAAATTGTGTGTTCTTGTTTTCTTTAGCCATATTAGTCTCGATCACTGCGTCCAAAACACTTTCATCATCTTATCTATTTCCATGCTTATTTTTCTCTCTTTATTAAGGGAATCATCATCTAGAGTTAGCATCTTTATCTTTTATAGCTATCTAGGAAGCGTATTAATTTTTTGGTACCATCTTTTAAAATTTTTTTTCTTCATTTGTTGAATTTGATTGCAAATTTCATTGATCTTTTTATGTAGATTCTGTTATGAGTAGTTCATCCATTTATCACTGACAATCTTGGCACGTTACCCTTTTTTTAGATACATAGCTTTAAAAAACTTTCTTTGTTTTTTCCGACCTATCTTGCCCGTACTTTTAATGTCCTTCGTATCTACCATAATTGAGCTATGATCAGACAATAAGCTCACAAGATCTATGATAACATAAAATGGGAAAATATTACACCATTATTCGTTCATTATTCCCCTATCTAGTCTCTCCTACACCAAGTTATTTATTGTCATGCTTCTTTTCTCATGTAAACCATTATCCCTTAAAACCCAAATTATCTAAACAAGTTTCCATCACTACATTTTGAAACTGCTGCATCTGCCCTTCCATTTTTACCTTCAGTCAACTGTTCTCAAAATCCCGTGATATCTCGTTGAAATCACCTAAATATAGTCATGATTTTTCAACCATTTTTCCTAATTGTTTCAACATGGCCTACGCCTCATGTCTTTTACTAGGATTTGATTCTCCATAAAGGCCTATCGAGCACCAATCGGAGCCTTGGTTGTGTGCCACTTCCACATCTATAAGGTATTTAGAGAAACCTAAAAAGTTTTAACGAGATCTCACTTTTCCATATCATTAACAAACCCCTACTCTTTCTGTTCACACTTACCCTTTTACATTCATGTTGAATTTCCTATGAATCCTATTAAAAGGCGATTCTTAAAGATTCATCTCGTAAAAAAAAAAAAACAATATCAGGAGCTTTTTTCTTTAGTAGCTTTTTAAAAAGTGCGAACTGTGCATGGGTTCCCAAGTCCACAATGGTTCCAAGATATACATCTCTTGGCTTTTGCTGGGACAAAATACCATTCTCTGCTATTTGTATTACATGTTATTCCTACTCTTTTGATGCATTTCTCTTTTTATTCCAAGTTTTAATCTCCTTCCAGCTTCTTCTATTTTTTGTGACTGAATTTGCGTTTCCAAGCACTTATTACAATCGTTTGTGCATTATTTCCCCTGCATGTGCCAAATGTGTCCATCTTGCCATAGATTGAGATAGCCCTTCCATGTTGTGTTTGACATTCACGTCACTACCTTATTTATTCCTAGCCTCTAGAGTATTTTTAAGTCTCTCATGCATTTTTCCATTACCAAATCTGCATGTGTTTCCACAGTTAGCTTTAATTACGATATAATCTCTAATTGTTTCCTTCATTTATTATTACGCTCCTTTGTGTTACCCTCAAAGTTTATTTCTTGTGGTGACCCTCTTTTGTCCTTGACAAGTGTTTTCCTTATTTATAATGGATTCAACCATTTCGTTTTCTCTTCAGTCCTTTTCCCTTGTCCTTAGATGTAACAGTACCCAAGTTTAGCCTTTTTGCTATTTTGCTAGCCTTTATTTCACTAATCACACTCGTTCTTGGCCCCCTCTTGCCTTGAACATTTTAGATGGTGTTCTCAGAATCTCTAAACCAACATCTTCATAGTATTGACCCTCCGAGATAATGAGCATTTCCTCAATGGTGATTTCTGCATCCGTGCCCTTACTGTTGTACAAAAGGCCATCAATGCATGCTTTATCTTCTTTCAAGAATTCCTTTTTTAAATTTATTGAATTTGCAATATGCCAAAATCTACCCAGTCAAAACAAATATAATAAAAATAAGAAGGAAGAAACTTAATTTAAAAAACTGATCAAAGAGACAAAAAACTTTATTGTGAAAGAAATTTTTTTGAAGTTATTGAATTTATAAATTCAAAAATTTACTCAAAGAAAGAGATATAAAAAAGATGTTATGATAATTAATTAAAAAAGCAAAATGATTCTAAGAAAAAAATGAAGAGCAAGAAATTGTATTTAAAAACAAAAAATAATGGTTAAAAAATATAGGTTGTTTTTTGAAAATAACAATGCTAAAGCATTTATTTTATAATAAAAAGTCGTAGTTTTAATTAGTATACAACTAAATTACTAATTACATAAGAATTACTCTAAGATTATAAGTTCATTTACTCATTCACTAGTTGACATAAATCTAATTGGAGTGAAACCGTAATTCAACATGAATACGAAGAGTTTGTATTGATCTTATGGGAGATATTTTTTATTTGTAATTCATTAAATATTAACTTTCATAAAATGATTAAAAAATAAATAAAAAATAATCACATTAAAGATGATAATTGTATTAATGAGCATAATAATTGCATAAAACAAAAATGCTAGTTTCTCAATGGTAAGGAAATATAAGATGTATAAATTAACTAATGATTAAATTTAAACAAATAAAATAGTGATTATCTTATTTTGATCAAATTTTTGGGAATTTTTTTGAAAAATATAATCCTAATCTTTTAATATATAATAAAATCACAAAATATTATCCTAATAGCTATTAAATAATATAATAAACAATAATAGGTGTTATCATTAATTCAAAGGAGTTTTTACATTTAAGCTTTTATACATGCTAGAATATGTCCTTCATTACAATTCCAAAAATTAGACTAAATTTTGAACACAATTTTATATTAATACATGACAAATTCAATGATTTAATTTTTAAATAAATAAATTTAGAGTTAAAATTAAATCATCATAACACATTATGTAAAATGAGAGAGAATTTAATACGAAAATAACATAGAAAATAATCAAAACATAATACAATACGAAAAATAATATGAATATGAAATAATATATGAACATGTCAAGTGCATAAAACTAATTATTAACACATAAATTTATAACAAAACACACAAAAAATAACGTAAATAGGATATGAACTTACAAATTTTTTATTAAATTAAATCACTATAAGAAATTATGTAAAATATGAGATGAATTAAAATATAAATGAGTGTGGAGCGAACAAATAAAATTTTCTCTAAATTGAATCACTACGACAATTTATCTAAAATAAGGAATAAATTGAAACATGACACGAATACAATATAGCAATAATAATTAAAACATAACAAGAAAATAACACGAACACAATATAAATACACAAACATGTTAAAATCTCAATATATGATACTTTGAACGCATAAAAAATATAAACATGATTTGAACATGCAATTTTTTTCTATAAATTGAATTATTATAACTAATCATACAAAATATGATATGAATTGTAACATAACACGAATATGAATATACAAATTTCTCTAAATTGAATCGCTATAACTAATTATATAAAATATGAAATAAATTGAGATATAAAACCAACATGACATGAATATACAAACTTTCTCTAAATTTAATCACTATAACAAATTATGCAAAATGAGGGACGAATTGAAACACAACATGAATATGCAAATGTACTCAAATTTAAATAAAATAAATTATTAGTGTGTCAAAATTTATATAAATGTATTACTTTTAACATCACTATATGAATATATATTTTTTTGTTCAGATTGAATTACTATAACAAGCTATACAAAATATGAGATGAATTGAAATATAACACGAACATGACATAAACATATAAAATTTGCCTTAAATTGAATTATTATGACAAACTATGTAAAATAAAAGATGAATTGAAGCATAAAATGAATATAACATCAGAAAATTGATTAAAATACGATAAAAAAATTTTATAAACATAACATAAATATATGAATAAGTCAAATTCTACGTAAAAATTATTAATATATAAAATTTATAATAATTTAAATATATAAAAAATTAACATGTATGATAAAAAATAAAATAAACATAATACATACCATATCAATAAAATACGTAAACAACACATCAACGAACAAATGTTTCTCTTCTTTTTTTTTTCTTCTTTCCTTGCTCCTTTTTTTCTTTCTTTTCTTACCTTCTTAGTTTAAAATATATTGAAATACCTTAATTACCCTCTCCGGCAACGATAATCTCTCATTCTAGTTATCCCCAAACAACCTTGCTTGTTATTATTAATCAAAGGTAATGACCCGGCGACGAAATATAAAATTTCGCATAGTATTTATTAAATAACCGTAACCAATCGCTCCTTACAATTTTTCTTCTTAATATTTTAGGTGTGAACCAAACTGGGGATTTCATCTTCTTTTTCTTCAAATCTTCCTCGAAATAAACAGGGTCAAGGCAATTTTGGGAGGACTGGGCTGGGTGAATCAATGAAAGCGGGCAGAAGCTGCGGCTGTGGGATTTAATTACTGCTTGCTAATTGCTAGAGCAGATATCTTCTTCTTCGGCGGGTATAAATATGAAAAATACCAAAAATAACGGTCAGAGTCGATTAAAGCAGAAGCAGAGGAAAGTAGAGCTGGTTCTTCTAGTACTTTATGCCATTGGCTTTTACACCTTTTGCATCCGCCGCTCTCTTCAACTTTCTCGCGGTACTTGTCTCTTTCTCAATTTTCTTTTTGGGTATTCTTTCATATACTCGGTGTATATTATATTCTGTAAATTCAATTGCTCATTTGGAGCAGATCATTTCTCCAAACTCTATGGTTTGCGTGGCGGATGGCTTTTCCCTCCTCCTCGTCTCAATGTATGTTGTTCATATACGAGTTTTTTTCACTACTTGTTGGAATGAATGTTCAGTTAGTGATTAGGCTGTCCTTTTTTTTTATATATATAAATAAAACTAATTTCTCTCGTATTGTATCCAATGTAGGATGTTTCTGATGCCCAATGGAGAAATTTCCGATCAAACTTACCCATTCTTACCCTTGTTTTTGGAGTCTTTACCATGCTTGCAAATGTCTGCAGGAAATTATTCCATTTCAAAGCCAGAGGGATGTCCATTCTTTGGCTTTTCCTTTCTCTCGTTTACCTATCTTATCTTCATGGAGCTTGGTCAGTTTTCCTCTCAGTTTTACTCCTTACGGCACTTGTCTTCTTCTTTTCTTGGTTTGCTCCTTTAATGTTCACCTTGTTCCTGTTTTTTTGCAGCATCATCTTTATCTTTTTAATTGCTTCGGCAAACTTTCTCCTAGTAAAGGTTCAATTCCTTCCACTCGTTCATTTCTTATCAATTTTCTTCTCTGAATTCTAGTTTGTTTTTGCATCCTTCCATCACCATTCTCGCCGCAAATGCATATAATTTTGATACCGTTATCTGTTTCTGCAGATATTTGCACGTGCGAATTACTTTGCATTTCTACTTTGGATTTTCAACCTACTTTTTCTTTTTTGCAACCGCATTTATCAAGGGTATTCATTCTCCAAATTAGGGTGAGTATTCTAAGCTGCATGATTTTTACTTAGTTGGGATCAGGCTATGCTGGTCTTGCTTAATTTATTTTTTTGTGCAAGCAGGAAACATTGGGTGTATTTGGACAATTATCGAGGCACATTTAGATGGCACATTTGCTTTAACTTTGGTACTTCCTCACATTTACAATTGATTGATATTAAAATTTTGTGAATATAATGCATTCTTAGTAGATGAAAAAACTTCTATATTAACTAACAAAAGAAATGATAGAACATTCCTGTACAAACCGACTTGGTTACCCAATAACAGAAGCATAGTAAGCCCTTGTGTCTGGAATGGTCCACCTCTAGCTTGCTGCTATGGCTCTTGGGTTGAGTATGGGTATAAAAAAAGGCAATTTACTCATTAGCCATCTGTCCTGATTCTAGTATTAAGTATCCAGAGTAGAAGACTGTTTCTAACGGTAAGGTTCTCAAAGAAGAATTTTCTTCCTTCTTCACTGAAAGAATGATATTTATTCATTAACTAACTTTCTAACTCTTAAGCTGGGATGCAATAGTTTACGTACATCTTACAGTATGTTGTGTAACTAGTTTTTGACCTTTTTTTTTTCTCCTGAAAGTTGTTTTGCGCATGATAAGCTTTGGCTGTGATTACCATTGGGCACATCAAGATTCTCGTTTTGATCAAGAGGTAGTTCTCTCTCCCTCTGCCTGCCCTTCCCCTCCCTCCCCTTCTGCTGTCACTTCCTTTTTCTTCTTTAGAATATCATTGGAATTTCCTCTCATATCTTCATTATGCACGATTCCTTACTTTCTGTCTAGTTAATATCAATTTGACTATGACCACATCTGTTAGGCAAATGGCAAATTCACTAAACTGTGGACGATCACATCGTAAGTAGTCTAGGAATTTTAATTTCACCTTCAGACCTTGTTTGTCTTGTACAAGTACATTAGTTATTCTTTCCCTCCTTTCTGCATTTCTAGCCCATCTTTTAAACTGGGTGCAGTTATAATAAAGTTTAGCATCACCCTTGTGTCTTTTCATTTGCAATTAGGTCAATCTTCAAAACTCTGGTTTCAAGAGCCTAAACAATGTTTCCAACCTTTACATACTTGTCATGAAGAATAGCTTTCCGAAGAATTTAAAGATATCCTGCATTATGATCTATCTATCAAAGGAACTCTCTACGCTTCCTTTTCTCTTAGAAACTTTTCTGATTTCTAGGTTTACACATTGCATGTTTGCTTGAGAGTTTGTCTTTACACATAAAATTTATATGTCTTGTCTAAATTAGAATATCAGATTTTGAGATAATTTCCTGTTTCCGTGATTGCAGAAGCATATCCAAAGATGTAATGTTTGTAAATCAGGAAAAAATTGTTACCAAATTCTACAGGTTAGGTGCTAATTAGATAGGAGTCCGATTTCTTGCTGCTATTGCCTGAATTATTACTTTATTTTCTCATAAATACATGTTTTGTGCAGGAGAGAAATGTCCATATCAAGAATTTTACCTTTACTACATATCTTAGTTATCTGGTGTATGCACCACTTTACATTGCAGGGCCAATCATAAGTTTTAATTCATTTGCCTCCCAGGTTTGTCACTTCATGATAAATACTGTTATGAATGATGAGAGTATTATTAGACTTTAGGTATTTTCTATTGTTGAAGTGGAATCGCAGCCTGCTGTTTTACCGTATTATGCTGGAAACTGATTTATAAGTTAGTTAATAACAGATTAGAGAGAAAATTAAGTTTATATATCCTCGGCTATTACTAAACATTAAAGGCAGTGGGTTTAATTGAATGAATTCTTGAAGTTTGAATTTGAAAGTAGAAATCATTTAGCTATTCCTGAACATGTGCACGAGCTATTAAACTCACACACCCTCATCCCTCCTAGGGTTAGAAATAGAAAATTAAAATTTGTTCCATGTGTCTAATCTACTAAACTACACTGTCTAAATTCTCGTAGGTTGCACTTGAGAACTTGAATTTGAGAGAGAGCATTTGTATTTCCAACATAACATCAATTGTGTTATACAACTCATAAAAACATGAATTTCATGATTATTTCAAATTCATGGATTTGTTAGATCTCTACCTAGGGATGGAATTGAAATACCTGAACTAAATAAGGGAAATTCAAATTGATCGTATTCATCCTCACAGCATTATAATGAACCAAATCAAAATTCTCTCAAATTTATTTTTCCCAAAATTGCTCTAGTACCTTTTATTATTATTTGTCAGAATTGAAGGTAAAACTTCATTCTCTGTTGTTTTATTTCTTCGTACGATATCTCTCTTTATATATATATATAGTGTAGTACATAGGTTATCACTGGTTTGAACAGAAAAAATTGATAGAATACAATCCCATAATTTTAGGACTGATTCCATAATTCTAGGGATTTATTCTCTATCTACAGCTGATGCATATCTACATAGCTAATACATATCTACAATTAAATCATTAATTATCTAATCTATAATTAAAATAAATAGCTAACGGAGTTCCAACACTCCCCCTCAAGCTGGGGAATATGCATCTTCCATTCTCAGCTTGGAAATATACCTCAAAACTTGCAGCATTCAAATCTTTGGTAAACAGATCAACCAGTTGATTCTCGGTAGACACATAGGGTGTGCAAATTCAATTTTCTCCTTTATGAAATGCTGGTCTATCTCTATGTTTTTGGTCCTGTCATGTTGTATAGGATTATGTGCAATGTTTATAGCTGATTTGTTGTCACAGTACATCTTATAGGCTCATTCCCTTTAATTTTTAGGTCATTAAGAGGTATTCTCAACCACAACAGCTCACATATTCCTTGTGCATTGCTCGAAACTCTGCTTTTGCACTTGATCTTGCCACCACATTCTATTTCTTACTCCTTCACGAAACTATATTTCCTCCAAGAAAAGTGCAATAACCCGATGTGGATCTTCTGTCTACAAGTGACCCTGCGTTGTCTGCATCTGCACAGGCCTTTAATTTTACTCCCTCATTCCTACTAAACAGAATTCCCTTTCCAAGATTTGCCTTTAAATAGTGTAAGATTTTGTAGATAGCCTGTAGGTGAATCTCATTTGGGTTATGGTAAACTGGCTAACCACACTCACGGCATAAGCTATGTCGGGTCTAATATGTGAGAGATAAATGAGTCTACCTACCAATTTCTAGTACATCCCTGTGTCATCCATAAGATCATCTAGTGCCTCTCCAAGTTTGTGGTTTGGATCAATTAGAGTGTCCACTGGTTTGCATGCTAACTTTCTTGTTTCTTTCAAAAGATCAGTAACATATTTTTGCTGTGAGATGAAGATGCCCAGTTTTGAGTGAGCCACTTCAATTCCTTGGAAATATTTTAGTTTCCCTTGTTTTATCTCAAATTCTTTGTTTAGACATTGCTTGAGCACTTCCTGTTCACTTGCATCTATCTCCGGTCACAATTGTATCATCCACATACACCAGTAGAGCAGTCGCTCACCCTATCTTCGAGTGTCTGTGGTCTTCCTGACTCTGTTTATATCCAGCAGCTAACATCAACTTTGCAAACCTCCCAAACCAAACCGTCGGTGACTGTTTTAGACCATATAGTGCCTTTTGTAATTTGCACACTTTGTTAGCTCCCAATCTCTCTTCAAAGCTGGGTGGAATTTCCATATAAATTTCTTCCTCCAAGTCCCCATGAAGGAATGCATTCTTTACATCGTACTGTTGTAAATCCCAATTCAAGTTTGCTGCAATGGTAGCAACACCCTAACTGTGCTCATTCTTGCCACTGTAGCAAAAGTCTTTTGATAATCAACCCCATAAGTTTGAGTATACCCCTTGGTTACTAATGTTGCCTTGCATCTTTCCAATCTCCATCAGCTTTATATTTTACTAAGAACACCCATTTGCAGCCCACTGGTTTCTTTCCTTTTGGTAATTCTGTGATTCTCCATGTTTTATTCTTTTCCAAGGCATCTGTCTCTTCTCTCATAGCATTCCTTCATTCCTCTTGGGACAATGCCGCGGATAAGTTTCTAGGAATAATTATAGTGCTTAGACTCAAGAGAAATGATTTGTGAGATGGTGAAAATTTGTCAAAGTATACAAAGTGAGACAATGGATACAAGGGATATTTAGTACACTCGATGTTTCTCTAATAAAAATAGGCAGGTCAAGATCAACACTTTCATTTTCAGGCAAAGTATTTCCAAACTGAGAATTAGGTTTAGTCGCAGTAGTTACCTCATAATTAGAATTTGGGGGAGAATCTTGGACATGTGTTGGAGTAGAAACTGGAGCTTTACTTCTTGAGTACACTTGCTCATATCTCCAGGTGTCATGGATAGTATCAATTCTTTGTATAGGCAAGGATGATGTCTCAGATTGGTTTTGGGTAGGAGACAGTGACTCAGATTGATTTTGAGTCGGGTGAGACTCAGTTTGGTTTTGAGCCTCGGTTCTATTTTGAATAAAATGGTGTGACTCAGTTGGTAGAGGCAACAAAAAAGAGTCTTCCAATGATCTTTCCTCCTGAAGATAAGGTTGAAAAAATGGTTTTTCTTCTTCAAACGTGACATTTGCAGAGGTACTTGTAACCTTTTTAGGTTGAAGAATATCCT
>JBBYHM010000011.1:574237-590405 GCA_038381775.1 Adansonia rubrostipa | reverse complement strand
AAATATTAAAATATTAATATAAAATTATTTTAATAATATAATTTTTAATATTTATATTTTGAATATTATTTAACATATATATTTATATTTTTATAATATACTATTATTTTTTAAAAGTAATTATTAATATAATTTATTATTTTAATAAAAATATTATTTTAATAATAAATTGTAACATTATCAATATTTTAAATTTAAAATTTAAAATCGTATTTTAATATTTTGTTGAACATTTTTTATATGACCATTTTAATAATAGATTTATATAAATTATATTATATATATATTTAATAATAATTTTTAATATGAAAAATTAATATTTAATAGTATAGATATATTAATAAAAACGACATTTTAATAATTATTATATTTTAAAATTTTATATAATTAATTTTTAATAATAAATAGTATTATTTTAATTATTTAATATTAATATAATATTTTATTATTAAATATATAAAATATTATGATTTTAATATTAAAAATTAATATTTTAATGACAAAATAATTTTTAATATTTTAATATTTATATCAATATTACTCTTTGAAAATTGTAAAATACGATTTTAATAATTATTCTATTAATACAAATAGTATTTTAATAATAATTATACTATTCTAAAAGATTCATATAATTAATGTTTTAATAATAAATAATATTATTTTAAGTATTTAATAATAATATAATATTTTAGTATTATTATTAAAAAATTACTATTTAAAATATTAATATTTTAAAAATAAATAATTTTTATTATTTTAATAATCAATAATTTAATATTTATGTCAATATTATTATTTAAAAAATTATATTTTTTTAAAAATTAATCAAACGATAAAAAATATTTTTCATTTAATCATCTTAACATTAAAGAAAGCTTACTTCTTCCAAAAATTATATATATATATTTTTAAATATTTTTTAAAAGTTAATTTTAATGAAATAAACAGACTCTAAAGAAGAAAAGATTTGATTGAATAAGAAGAAAAATAGGAAAAGATTTGGAGATGTAGATGGATTGGACGGACAGAGATTTTTCAAATCATAATATAATTACCAGTATAATTAGTGAAGAAATCCTATTCGTAGGGCCATTTTTGTTTTTGCTTAAATTAATTTATATGGTTAAATTTTAACCCAACCCTCCATTACCTCGGAACCCCGTTCAATTCAATGGTTTACTACATAATTTCCTTTCTTTTCTTTTCCATCCTCGAAGCTTCTCTCTCTCAGTCTTTTCTTTTCCATCGCTTGTCTTGGTAAACAAAACTTTTGGTAACCTGCACAACCCAAAATCACCATTATCACCAATATATATATATATAAGTAGAATATCAGCAGAGAAACAAGCAATTAAGACTAGAAAATAAGGAAAAGAAACTAACCTCTTCCTATTATGTTGCCAAAGCCAATCTCTTATGCCACTATTTCACATTGAATAGAAAAGACCAAGAAAAAATGAAGAGTTTTCCAACTACTTGTAATTCTTCCACTGCCTCACCTTCTTCATCTTCTTCCTTAACATCTCACTCTCCTCATAATACTCCATCAGAGAAACCCAAGGCCAGAAGGGCTAGGAAACAGCAAAACTCTGATGATCAGAAATGCAGGTTGAATGCTAACAGTTCTATCTCGGGCAGAAGAAGCTCCATTTATAGAGGGGTCACCAGGTGCTTTAGTATTTATAAGTTTTCAAAATTTTTATTAAGTCAAAAAATTGGTTTTGGTTAATTTGCATGTCTGATATTCTGATTAATATCTATTCCAACATTCAACATTTCAACATTCAAACAGGCATAGATGGACTGGGAGGTTTGAGGCTCACCTTTGGGACAAGAGTTCATGGAATAACATTCAGAACAAGAAAGGAAGACAAGGTAACAAATTCAATAAATTAAACCACTTTTTTGGTTAAAAGAAGAAGATATTCAAGGTGATCTATAATCTTTGTTTATTATTTTATTTTTAGGTATTTAATAATTTTGTTTTTAGTTCTGAGCAGTGATTGTCTTTTTTTTTTTTTTTGAATTCCTTAATTTATGTCGGCTTCATCTTACCATGCATTTACACTTTTGTCGCCTCCTTAGTTTATTTGGGTAAGTCCTTCACTCTGTCACTCTTTAAAAAATCTATAGTTAATTCAGTCAATCTTTTTATTTAATTTAAGGGGAAAATGGGTTTTGCGAAAGATTATGTAAAAATTGTGATATGTACAGGGGCTTATGATAGTGAGGAGGATGCAGCTCGAACCTATGATCTCGCCGCACTCAAGTATTGGGGGCCCCAAACGACCTTGAATTTTCCGGTACTTTGATAATGATAACAATATAATTTAAATTTTTTTTAATTACTTCCAATTTGCTTAATTAACCAAGAAAAAAAATGGGTGCAATTATGAAATTATGTGATTTATAATCCAGATAGATATATATGAAGAAGAGATTGAAGAAATGAAGAAGCTATCAAAGGAAGAGTACTTGGCATCCCTACGGCGGCGGAGCAATGGATTTTCAAGGGGAGTTTCTAAATACCGTGGGGTAGCTAGGTATTATCTTTTGAGTTTACCTTTAATATTTTGACAATAAAATTTTTTAATTTACAAGCAAGTTAAGATTGTCATTAGAGGTGTCAATAAGTTAGTTTGGGCGCAGTATGAAAATTTTCAACGTTTTTACCCAAGCTCAAATATCAAACCAAGCTTAGTTCGAAGTGGTATTACTACTAATAAAATAATAAAATATCAAAACTTATTTTATATTAATATTTATCTATTATTATAATTAAATTTAAATGAAAACATTTTTATTATCAAACTGTAATTCAAGTTGGGTTAAGATGATATGAATTTTAAAATATTATATCTAAGCTTGAGCTGATTATTGAATAAGTCTAATTATGATATATCACATTTTGTTTCTTTTTAATTAGCTTTTTATTCTTTTACTAGAACTTAAGATATATCTATATGTATTATCCTACTAACTCTACTTTAAGAGTTTATTAATTATTCTGCCGATGGGATAATTTCTGCTAATGTCTTACCTAAATCATGAATTATTAATTTCCACCATTGCATGTGCTATGATGAAAGTAGATCTTCAGTTTTTTATTTTAACTAAAGCGTCTTAGGGTAGAATATAATTGTGAGTTAAATTATGGTTAATTAATAGCAGGCATCACCACAATGGGAGGTGGGAAGCGCGAATAGGTCGAGTTTTCGGGAACAAATATCTGTATTTAGGAACTTATGGTAAGCACTTAATCTTTGACTTGTTGCTTATATATAAATAAAGTGGCCATAAATAATTAAAAAATCATAGCGGATTGATTGAATTGAGAACAGCTGGCTTGCTTGATTCGTTAAGTATATAGAATTGTATTTTTACCAAATTAATTCAACTGGTTAAAAATTAAGTTGAACCTAATCAAAAAAAAGTTGTATACCTAATTTTTTAATTTTTATTCACAATTTTGTTCGTAACTGATTGGATTTTGAACTTTTTAATTTTATATTGCAGATTATACAATTAAACCATACGCATTCTTTATTAATATATCAATTATGTTTAATATTTATTTAAAATTAATAATTAGTTTTTAAAAATTTTAAAATATTTTTTTTCAAACCAATTAGTTTAATTGGTTGAATTGGTTGAACCGACAATCAGAGGTCTAATTCATTTATTTCCAGTTTTGATTGTTTTTCTTTGACCATAATTTGAAAATAAAGCTAAAAGATTATAGATATTAAAATTCAAATCCTAAACCTATTTGTTTGTCATATCTAAAAAGTAATTTTATAAACCAATTAATTTAAGTTTTGGATTTGCTTATATATTATTGGCAATAATTTATTGCTAACATTTTTTTAAAGAAAGGAAGAAAAGTAATTTCATTAAGATTGAATTGAAGTACAATAATTAACCACAAAAGAGATAATGCTATCAGGGTATTCTTCAATTTCATAGTGCATTTCCTCATATGTATTAAGAGTGGATTTGGCTACAACGTTTGCAACCGCTTTAGCTTCCCTCCTAACATGCTTTATCTAGAACGCATTTGAAAATTCCTCCTCATAAACTTAGCTTCTTCAATTAAATTCCCAACAATATATAGATCCTTCGAGTTAAGATTGATTTTGTTAACAATGTTTAGGGTGTCCTCTTCCGGTAATGACACTTGTGAATACCATATTTTTGCGCAAACCCTATTGCTTTAACTGCAGCAGCTGCTTCAATCACCAAAGGGACCATGACACCCTTTGGCGTAGTTTGAAGAGCTCCCAACACATATAGAGATGTAAATAAGACATCTTTAGTTGCAAATTACTCGAGTTCAATTAGAGAAAAAAAAATCGAATTCCTTGATCACGTCACTACCGTTTCAAACTCAAAATTTCTTTGTTCCAATCTATAATTAAACTAAATATTTGTGTCTTATAATTTACACCGTTTTTTTCTTTATTTGCATAAAAATAGTGGCAGAATGGCACGTGACCATCACTCTCCCATTATAAGCTTAAATGATAAGATTTATAAATATTTCTTTTCTTGCCGAGAGCAGAGATCACGTGCTTGGGACAAGTTTGAGTCTTACTTTAGGTCTGACCAGCTAAATGCCCTAATTCCTTAGCTGTGACCAATAGTGATTAGAATCAGTGTGAAGATTTTGGGACTAGTTTTTATTGGCCGAGGCTAAAATCTTTCTTTGCTGGTCAAAATCAAGGATTTTGTATTTTTTAATTTTACCCTCTAAACAACATTTAGATTGCCTAATTTAGATTGGTTAATTCTTTTGTTCTCCAATAACAAAGGTGGTTTATGACTTTTTTTTTTTCTCTTCGTTTCCTTTCCATTTACCAAAGAACATTTTGAATTGAATATGGACTCTTATAACTTTTCAGCTGCTTAAAACTAGGTGTAAGAAAATACAAACTCAATATATTTATGCCTAATATATATTTAACATAATTATAGGGATGATCCTCTAAATTTATTTATATTCCACATTTATCTAAGTCTAGATAATATAACTATGATGACTTTTTCTTCTCCATTGAAAAGACCAACTTATCCTAAAATATGACAATATTCTCTCTATTAACAAGTTAAGGTTTAATTGTTTGTACAAACGCGCAAACTCATTTTTTAATCACAAGCAAGTTTGTTGTCTGTTGGTTTTCGTTGGGTTCTTCCATGAACGCATGATTCCTTATAGCAAATTAATTAATTCAGATAGTTTTAGTTAGAACAATTAGTTTTAGACGACCTCCTTTCCTGTATTAGATTAGTAGCCATATCAAGGAAAACCTTCCCAAGTTAGGATCTGTAAATTATAGTTCAGAAAGTAGGGCTGCACGTTGACTCCAAGCGAAACATGATCCCTGCATTCTCCTAACAATTATGCTAACATGTTTCCTCGAAGAAGAAGAAAAAAAAAGTCTAGATTTGGATGAACAAAAGAAATAACGAGTCTGTAGCAATGTCGGTCATTTATCTGATGCTTCCATATTTTTCTCTTGAAAAAGCTTAACGAACTTATGTCAGCATGTGAACCTGTAAACTGTAATCGCTTCTTTCCCTGCTATATTTAAAGTTTGATCTACTTTGATTTCTTTTTAAATGTCATGGGTAAAATTATATTATTTGTTTATTTGTCTGATTTTATTGATTTTTTATTCATTTATTTATGTTTTACATTTTGTTTCGAAGACACGCAAGAGGAAGCAGCGGCAGCATATGATATGGCAGCACTGGAGCACAGGGGAGCCAATGCGGTGACCAACTTTGATATTAGCCATTACATTGAACGTTTGAAGCGGAAAGGAATTTTATTTGTAGATCAAACGCAAGGGAAAAGTCCCAACTCGGCCGAAGCTCAACCAACGGAAGCAGAAGTCGAACAACCGCCGCAGCAACAACCTGAACAACAACCGCAACAAGGGGGAGAAGCTGATAAATCTCAGGATTTTCAGTACGTGCAAATGCAGCTCCCTCTATTCGCTGACAATGACAATGCGACACTGGTTTGTACGGAGACAACTGATAGCAACGAGCTTGCATGGAGTTTCTGCATGGATTCAGGGTTGACATCATTTTTGGTTCCAGACTTCCCTCTCATAAAAACCTGTGAATTACCAAACTTGTTCGAAGATACAGGGTTGTTTGAGGATAACATTGATTTGATCTTCGATGTATAGGGCCTAATGAAAATGGCCAACCGGGAATGTGAGTTGGATGATGCAAGTTCTGGCATTGAAGTTGGTCTTTCCATGAATATTAAAGAAGATTTGTTGTCTTCTTCTTCGGATTCTCCATAGTCCACAATAACCTCAGTTTCGTGTAAATACTTTTAATGTTTAATGGTTTTGCATTATGGGTTAAGAGTTGGGACAGTTGGGAGTTTGTTGCTGGAAATCTATTGTGGGAGGGTGGTGAATGGATGCCAAAGATTCAATAAAATTATATAATATGCTATGCATTTTCTTTCTTTAAAAGTTTTGTTTAATACCAATCCAATCAAATTTTACATTGTGACAACACTGTGCAAGCTAAAAGGAAGGGGATTCGGGTCTTGATTTCCTTGATCAACTAAATGTTTGTTGTAAATATATAATTAAATTTAAAAGCTCATTTCTTCCCAAAAATGATAGACATATATATACATGTTCATTAATTATTTTAAAAACTATTAATCTAGTGAATTTTTTGGACCAGCTCTGGACTTCTATTCCCTACAGCTGAATTTAAGCAGCGGTGGAGCGGTGTCTGCAATTAAAGCCGGACGTGAACTGGAAGTGTGGACCATATTGAGAAGCAGTTCCACGATTACATTACCTTCCTCCTTTCAGTAATCTCTCATCCATTGGTTGCACTAGCCTTTCAGTGTTCGCTGAGAATTTGAAATATGCATGCATAGAGTAAAACATTGCATCCTTACATACAAATAATATGTTTTTTTTTTTTTTTTCCAGGCAACACGAATTATGACGTTTAAGGGGTCATAAATATAATATATCCTAAAGTGGAATCTCTAATCGAAAGGCTTTGTCTTGACAATGCAAGTCCTGTCTTTCAAGCTCAATTTGGGGTTGTTTCCTTGATTGATCTGGTTACCCGAATTAATTGCGACAATTTCTACATGTCTAATGGTGGAAATTTGATGGCTGCCCCTTGGCCAGAAACTGATACTGCAGGACTAGGAACGCCTTTACAAGTTCAACAGACTTGATACATATGATCATATGATCAAGGCAGTTCACATGATAGTCTGTAAAGCTGCTAACATATATGACCTTTGAGACTTTAATAGACAAGGTGAGTTGGAAGAAATCCGTTGGTTTGGCTGAGGGTATAATCATTACATCAAGATTTCGGAGTTGATAAACTGTCCGCCAGTGGAGTCTGATTGTACGGACGGTTGGTAATCCAAATCCTGGCATTAGCTTTTAGATTCTTGATAATGTAGTGTGATCTGTTAGTACAATTATTTAATAGTTTTTAAACTTTGTTCACTTATGCTTCTTTTGAATTTATGATATTTTAATAAAACTGTGCAACTACAATTTGACAATAATAATAAAGAGGGAAGTCGATCTTTAATCGAAGAACCTATTCAACCTCAAATTTCACGACAATCACATTTTGAAATTTAGGCAAAAAAAATTCGATAGGATTTTGCACTTATTAACCCCACGTGAAACGGAGGGCTAATACTAGTTTTATTAAGTTCAAGTTTTAAAAATTTTTATTTTAAGTTATTAAATTTTACATTAATTTTTATATAGGTTAAAAATATTTAATTTTATTAAATTACATTATTAAATTTTTATTACTAATAAATTAAGTCAATTTGTGCTAATTTCGTTAAAAGGTCTAATAAAAAATAACTCAACCTGTATATGTGGTTTATTTTTTACAATCTATCAAAATAATGTTAGGGATATTAATAATCTATCTAAAAATAAAATACCGCAAAACCATAAACTTGTAAAACGATATTGTTTTGTATTAAAAAAAATTACAAATGGAATTACACGGAATTGTAATTGATCGAAACAAAAAGAAACAAAAAATGAAATCTAACCAAGTTTAAAGTTTACAACCTCTGACCTTAACACGTTTATTGTCGGCCCAAACGTACTCGATAGATTCTGCAATACATCTCTCAAGCCTCCTCAATTTCGTTGTAGGCTGACAACACTTTTAACAGCAACAAGGCAAACCAAAAGAATAAATGGTTTTTTTCTCTCTCAGAATGGTACATAGGATTGCAAAATTTTCTGATGAAAAATATTTCTTATCAACGTCTTAGAAAAGTAAGGATTTGCTTGGATTTAATCTAAAAATTAGTTAGTTTTGTTTTTTTTAACGTCATTAAAAACCATTTTTAAAGCATAACAATTTTAAAATTTAAGCTGGATTGATGAAAAAGAAAACGGCTATAGATTTTAAAAACTGAAATTAAAACCGAAACTTTATAGGAATGTTTTATCTGACAACTGGTTAGCTTTTTCTTCCTCTTCAGGCGGGCAACTTGAGAACAATTTCTTATTCATGTGGATATCAATCGTGTAATTCATTTTTATACTGTGCATCTATTTACAACAACCCACATTTCGTAATATGCACCTTTAATTTTATATTCATATGCAACAATCCCCCACATGGATGGAAATTATTTTATTAAAACTACAAACTAACTGGAAATAAGAGAGAATACCTTTGAAGAGTTATTACATCTGGATAGATAGCTTTTAGCGTTGAACCTTCCAAGCGACAAGCATTAAATTTACTTAGCCAATTAGTGAACTTGATGTCTTGAACTATTCAACCTTTCATGTAGACCCAGACAATCTTCGAACATCATTGATTCTCACGGTTGTGTTTATTTTAGCCCCAAACATGTCCTGATTTCTGAAAGTGCTTTAGAGAATTTTGTCTTATTAATTCTCATAAAAATGTCTATGTTTCACACTTATATAGGTGATTCTTTATTCAAGGTATCTTGCCATACACACTTGATCTTGCTAAGCTATAAGAATCATTAGTTGCATAGCTTAACCTAACTTTTTTGCAGGCAGAACTAATTCATCATAGGAATGAGTAAGAGCGTTTTAACTCTTTTAGAGCTCTCACTAAGTTAGCATAATTTAGTTGTCCGATTGAACCTAGATCTTGGGATCTTCAATCAACTAAGTTGGGTTTCCATTATGTAACTTTTAATTTATAGACTTAAGTTCTATTCCTTTTGATGATTTAAAGACTGGCTTTCTAATTAAGCTTTTTGTAAGCGAATTCACAATATTATCCTTTGATTTTACTTGATCAATAAAGATAATTCCATTTGAGAGCAACTAACTTATGATATTATGTCTTTGACGAGTGTGTTGAGACTTACTGTTATACAAAGTATTCTGTGCCCTACCAATTGCAGATTGGCAATCGTAATGTATGCATATTGTTGGCATAGGTTTTGGCCAACCTGAAATATCTTCTAAAAGGTTTCGAAGCCTTACCACTTCTTCCCTAGCTTTATCTAAAGCTATGAATTCAGATTCCATAATGGATTTGGCTATACATGTTTGCTTAGAAGGTTTCCATGAAACTGCAGCTTCTTCAATAGTAAAAACATATTCACTGGTAGATTTTGAGTCTTTAGTATATGATATCTAATTCGCATCACAATATCCTTAAAGTACAGTTGGATAATTCAAGGTATATCTCAGATATCTGAGTACCTTACAATGGCTTTCCAGTAATCCTATCCAGGATTACTTGTGTATATATTCAATTTACTTATTGAGAGGTTAAGTATGGCCTTATGCAGGTCATAAGATACATTAGACTACCAATTGTTCACAAATTTTCTACTTGAGATATTGTATCACCACTATTTTTTGTTGGATTTACATTAACATCTACAAGTGTTTTAGCTAAAATTGTATCATTCTCATTAAATTTCTCAAGGACCTTATTCACATAATGATCCTGAGTCAGTACTAATCCATCTTATGATTTAAAAATTGAATTCCTAAAATCAAGTTCGGTAAACCCATGTCTTTCATGTCAAATTTACTATTTAACCATGCTTTAATAGCTCTAATCAGCTCATGCCTATGTTCAACATATCATCTACATACAGACAAACAATGACATACTCTTATGTGTATTCTTTATGTACACACATTTATCGCATTCATTAATATGAAGCCTGTTTAACAACATCGTATTGTTAAATCTCTAATGCCATTGTTTTGGCGCTTGTTTTAAACCACATAATGATTTAACAAAGCTTGCACACCTTCGTTTCCTATCTTAGAACCGTAAAGCCTTTGAGTTGTTCCATGTGGATTTCTTCATCTAAATTTTCATTAAGGAAAGCTGTCTTAACATCCAGTCAGTGTACATCGAGATTGTTAAGAGCTGCTATAGCTATTAACATTTGAATGGATGTTATTCTCATAACTGGTGAGTACGTGTCAAAGTAATCAAAACCTTTCTTTTGCTTGTATCCCTATAGTACAAACCAAGCTTTATTCTTATCTATAGATCCATTTGCTTTAATCTTCTTTTTAAATATCTATTTGGATCCCAAAGGCTTATGCCTGTAAGGAAGATCCACCAGTTCCCATGTATAATTTTGCATAATGGACTTGATTTCCCTATTAATAGCCTCTTTCTTGAATGGTACTTCTAGAGATAAGATAGCCTCTGTAAAAGTCTGAGTTTCATTTTTTAGTAGATAAGTTAGAAAATCTGGACTACAAGTAGTTGGTATTTTCGCCTATTTACTCCTTTGAGGTTTGACTTATTCCTTTTCATCCTTTTATGGATCACTACTCTAATCTTCATGAGCTCTCTTAGTAGTCTTATTTTCTTATGTTTCTTGTATGAAAATGCATTCACAAAAAATGAAGCATTCCTTGATTCAATAACCGTATTGATGTGAATGTCAGAAATGTCTTATTTTCACACAAGAAAATGATAAGGGCACTGTTATTTGCATATCTAATGAAGACACCGTCTACAGTCTTAGGTTCGATCTTGACCTTTTTAAATGGAGGAATCGTTACCTTAGTAAGAACCCACACTTTCATATAATTATAGGACAATCTTTGACACTTCCATAACTTATACAATTCTTATCCAAGTTCTTGTGAGGTATTTTATTTAAAATATAATTTACCGTTAAAATGGTCTCCCCTTATAAGTTTTGAGATAACCCCAAACTAATCAACAAGGAGTTCATCATGTTTTTCAATGTATAGTTCTAGCATTTTGCAATACTGTTTTGTTGAGCTGAATAAGCAGGAATGGTTTAATGGATAATTCCATGTTTTGCACAAAATTTATTAAATAAATGAATCATATTCTCCATTTTGGTCACTCCTTATCTCCTAAATTTTCCTGTTTAATTGATTTTTAACCTCGGTTTAGAAAGTTTAAAAACATTTAAGTCTTCATCTTTGCTTTCATAGCAAATAAATGTAATAATATCTTGTGCTATCATCAATAAAAGTAATAAAATACTTTCTATCACCTCTAGTTTACATGAACTTTAGATCAAAGATATTTGTGTGAATTAATCTAGAGGTTTGCTCCATCTTTCTTTCAAGTAAATGGAGCTTTTGCAAATTTAGATTTGGCACAATTCTTGCACTTGTAATTTTTATCAATCTAAAATTTCAGAAGCAAATCCAAATTACTAATTCTTGAAAGGTCTTATGTTTACATAACCTAATCCACTGTGCCATAGATGAGAAGACTTAAACAATAGAACTCGCTTTATTAATGTTTTTGTTCTCGGATACAATAGTCATGGTAGTGTTAAGCTTAAAAAGATTATTACACAAATAAACTTGCCCTACAAGCATTCTAGATTTGGAAAGCACAAACTTGTCTGATTCAAAAGCTTACCCTAAATTCGTTTTTGCTCAATAATGAGTAGGACATTATTCTCATGGATTTCAAGAGCATGAACAACATTGTTCAAGCTTAATTCTTTTTCGAAAATCATCTTTAACACCACCTTTCTATGGCTGAGAACCTTGCAAACTGAAAAGTTTCCCCATAAATAATTGTTCATTCGAAGCAGCTTTTTTATACTTGGTGAAACACTTCCTATCAGAACATACATGGCATGTGGCATCTGTGTCAACCTAATAGATTTTTGGGTTTTCTACCAAGTTCACTTCCAACACTATGGTGGCTATCTTAATCTCATTATCATCAACTAAGTTGCTGGAGCTTTCTTGTTCTTGTTCTTGTTTTGATTCTAATGGCAATCTTGGCATAGTGTCTAGGCTTGTTACAAACAATGAAAGTTTTTTTGAACTTCTTAACAACTGCGCCCTTTTTTCTATGGGAAGAACTTAAGCTAACTCGTTTTCTTTTGTTGGTCATTTTGAGATGTTTTACTACATTTGATTTGGCTTCCATATTCTAAGTCATGAACCATTTCTTTGAACCCCAATTATCTTCTTTAATTCTCAGTCAAACAATCAGGTCCTCTAAGCTTATCTCTTTTCACTTGTTTTTCAGATAGCTCTTAAAGTGGTTCCATGAAGGTTGTAGTTTCTTAATCAAGGTGGCCACTTGAAATGACTCACTTAAGACCATTCCTTCAGCAGCGATCTCATGGAGGATCAACTGAAATTCATGGACTTGACTGATCACGATCTTAGAGTCCATTTTAAAATCTAAAAATTTATCAACCATAAATTTCTTTGTACCAGTATTTACTATCTGGTATTTTTTTGTCCAAGAGTTCCCACATCTCTTTCACTGTCTTCATTACATACATGTTAAATGACAAGTTGTCCAAACCATGAGGATGTAATTTTTGCATAGAAAGTCCGAGTGCTTCATGCTTTAACCGAGGCTACAAATGTAACATCCGTTTCCCTTTCCTCAAGAACCAAGTTTTCCTCAGTTAAAAGATTTACTAGATTCAAGGTTATTAAGTAGAACAGTATATTTTATTGCCACCTCATGAAGTCCACCCCGTTAAACTTCTGGGGTTTTTCTCCATACATCACATGAGGGGTAGTTACGCAATAGGTGCACTCACATTACCTATACTCAGCTTAGCCATCTGTTATAAAATAATAAGCTCAACTTAGTATAAACTTTTAATCTTATTAAAAAAGAAGTTGAATCTCTATTGCATAAACAAGTTAAAAAAATAAAAAATATAATCAGATATAGATCAAACACTATCAAAATATATTAAACCAATTAACCCGAATATTAATAATCAAACTGTTAAAGGCAAAGTAGTATATGACTAGTATAAGAAATATGTAAAGCGTGCACATATATATACAAATCTCATCAAATTAGCATTAACATGAAGTTCAAAAGGAAGAAACTAATATAAAAATAATAATATATATTATCACATGAATGAAAAGCAATAAAGCAATTAAGCATTTTTAATGCAACCAGAGTCGGTTCTAAAAGCTAGGAACCATTTTTTCAACTAAAAATAATATATATAGAATATATAAACTTGTTGTAAACAAGTCACAATCTGAAAAAAAACAATATTATATTATAAAATGATTCTAGTTAAAACAAAGGATGATAACAACTATATTTATGTATAAACAAATGTATAAATAAATAATGAAACATAAAGCAAGGTAGTGACATAGATGAAGGCAGGGAGGCTTCCTTTTGGAGGAACCGACAAAACCAGTATATGAAAAATATATAAGGTAGTAACTTTAACAAAGAACTAATACTAGATACCAAACAAGCAATGAAGATGAATCAAAGATTGTATCAATGTAAAATAGATGCAGTATTATGCAAATTTCAGCATAGATTATAAAAACAGCGATTAAAAATACTAGTAAACATCTTAAGTTGTTACGAATATTAATAATTTATTTAAAAATAAAATATTGTAAAACCATAAACCTTTTAGACAATAATGTTATGAATTAAAAAAACTATAAACGAAATTACATGAAATTTTAATTAATTGAAACAAAAAAATGAAAAACAAAATCTGACCGAGTCAAGGTTTGCAACCTTTGACCTTAAAGACATTTATTGCTTGCCTAAATGTGTTTGATAGATTCTGTAATACGTCTCCTAGGCCTTCTCGATCTTTTTGCCGATTGATAGCACCTTTAATGGTGACCCAGCGAACCAAAAGAGTGATTGGCCTTTCCTCTCTCAGAATGTTACACAGAATTGTAAAATTTTTGGGTGAAATATTTTTCTTATTAACTTCTAAAAAAAGTGAGGATTTGCTTGGATTTAATCCAAAAATTAATCAGTTTTTGTTTTTTAATGTCATAAAAAACCATTTTTAAAACATAACAGTCTTAAAATTTAAGCTAGACTAATGACAAAGAAAACAGCTACAGATTTTAAGAAACAAATTTGAAATTGAAACTTTACAGGAATGGTTTATTAGACAAGGGTCAACCTTTTCTTTATCTTCAAGCAGGCAACTTGAGAATAATTTTTCATTCACCATGGATATCAATCGTTCAATTCATTTTTACACCATGTATGTATTTACGACAATCTACGTATCTATATATGAATTTTGTATTATACACCTTTAATTTTACATTGATATCCAACAAATAATGCCTAGCTAAATTTAACTACATATGCATGCTAAGTTGGCTTTCCAGTCAAAATTACTTGAAATTAGCATAAGTGACTTAAATTATTAATAATAAAAGTTGAATGATATAATTTGATGAAATTAAAAGTTTATTACCTACATAAAAGTTTATACTAAGTTTAATGAGTTATAATGTAAATTACCTTTGAGTTCACTTAAAACTTAAATTTTGTTTATGATATATGATATATGATATATATATATATATATAAAACACTAAATATTTAATAAAAAATATAATCTAGTTTGGATAACTATGTATCCAAGGTATGGTAATTGAATTTGATACGAATATTAAAATTACTATGGTAATCATCCCACACTTGATTATAAGATATCTAAATTCTATACAATTTTATTAGGTAAGATCATATATTCTATTATCCATTGCTTATTTCTCAGATCGATTTGTTTACTAAACGAACTCTCTAATATTATTTTCAAATGGTTTGTTTCTTTTATTAAACGAACATAAAAGAGTCTACTCTACTCAAAATTTAATGAAAGGCATCATTAACAACATCAACATAGATATGATATCTAACCATGGGTCAAATTTTTCATAGTGACTCGAGTTTTAGATTAGGTTTTAAGTTTGACTTAGCCATGATTATTATATTTATTTAAATTTAATTTGAAAATATATTTAAAACATCAAATATAAAATTTTATATGTTATTTTGTAAATAGTAAAAATGAGCCTATTCAACTCATTGGCACTCCTAATCCTCATTGTTAACACTTAATTTCATCCAGGTCCCTTTTTTAATAATACTGAATATCTGAGATTGAGAACTTAATGGCAACCCTTATTGGAAATTATCTTTTTCAGATGATTCAGACATTCTCAAAACCTTTTTATTCATAGTTAAATGGCCGCAAGTTCACGTGATAAAAAGGAATCACGCTTTGATTTGTAATTTCAAATATACAAGATGCATATTTAAGAGAAAAATCATTTTTTATGTTTTCTTGTCAAAATTTTGAAAATTTGTTTCTACAAATGATATTGCAGTCAAATTTCCTATTTTTAGAGAATTTTTCAATGAACTTGGGAAGTTGACCGTCGTAAAATTGTACTAACACCTATATGATATTTATGCCGATATATACTCCGAAAAATAAAAAATATTTAAGGAAAAATTTGTATTGGTATTTTATACTACAAGGAGTCAGGTTGTCTATTTTTGTGACTAATTTTAAATTTTTTACAGTATTGCGAGTCTTATACTCATAAAATTTTTCCTAGTAAAATTATTTTTCATTCTTGATTTTAATCTTTACTATTTTGTAAATTAATATCTGGGATGATATATCTTATTTAATTCATTTTATCTAAGTTTTATTGTATTCTTTGAAATTTTCTCAGTTCTAAAATACAATCTTTCCTTTATCTGTAAAATTTATGGTGAATCTTTCTCAAGTTTTCAACATCAAAATGCTTTAAAAATTTGCATTTAATTACCATTAAATCAGTTTTTTCAAAATTCATTTTATTTTATAAGTTTTACATTTTCT
>JBBYHM010000011.1:538912-560181 GCA_038381775.1 Adansonia rubrostipa | reverse complement strand
TTCAAAACCCCTAAGCCAAGCATGTTAACCTCAACCAATGAGGATTAGCATGGACTTAGCATTTTCCTTAAAGTTAGGAAAATATCTTGGGGAAAATTAAGTTTTTTCATATATGGAATCTTGGTTAAACAAGCCTAAATCTTCTGATTTTGAAAGAAAAAAGGTCTTACAATTATTCCCTAAATGTTTATGCCCTTTTTTTAGTCAAAACCTTGAGTGGTATGATCAATCAATTTCATTATCCCAAACTACTCTAGGGCTGCACAAATGAGTTCGTAATGCTCATGCCACTCTTTCCCTTCAGTCATAGATGTTTGAATGTTAATGACTCGAGTTTGGACCTGTAGACATAAAAAAATGAGAGATATCCCCTGGTTTGCTTTGTCCCCTGCTGGCAGCACAACTGTAGCAAATTGAAAAATCACTTTAAAATCCTATATGAACTTTCATGAATTTTCTAATATTTTACTCTCAAAGCATGTTGAAATATCTTTAAAACAATGTCTTATTCACCCTCAGATCATTCCAGATAAGAGAGTTATGATTTTTCAAATCTAAACTGTCTAGAACCTCTAGAATCTAAACATGTATTCTGGTTAGGCCATTCAGGCCCTCGAAATGATTTTTTCAAATTTCTTAAACATTTTTCCTAAAAGATTCATGAAATTCCCTTTTCAAAAAGGTATCATTGTAATTTTCCAATACCAAATGTGTCCAGAATGATTTTTCAAATTTTGACATGCCTTGATTCTTATATGCTCTACTAGCAGCGAAATTGATCCAAATTTGAAATATTATTTCCTTTGAAAGTGACATTTTGGGATATCGAGAATATTTTTATATTGACCCTCATCAAGTTAGCTTTCTAGCGGTATCTTGTCCACCCTCTAAGTCCTTCAAACCAATTTAGAATAAATTCAGGAAGCAGGATAGCACGATGCTGTCCCTTATTTTCGGTTATGGTCAAAATTGAGTTGTTTTCCCGAATTTCATCTCGAGACATTCGAATGTCTAAGTATCACCCTGATCAGACTCGAGAACATCCTTTGAACTACCATAGGCTCGTATCAAGGCATAAACATATTTTACATCTTTACCATTCTCATTCACAATAATTTCTTTTGCCAAAAGTTGTCAAAATGCTCACACATTTCCTAAATCACAAAGTTTTATCAACTTAAGTTTTCCAACTTGATTCTCTAAAGAGTGTCAGACGTGTCACTTTTAGGGATACTCTAACCCCACCTTTTCGAAAGGATACTCCAACCCTAACCTTCCGAGGGGATACTCCAATCTCGCTTTTTAAAATTGTCAAGATTTAAAAATCCCCTTTTGTCAAAATTATTTGTCATCCTCGCGGATGCTCCAACCTCACATTTTTGAAGAGATACTCCAACCTTATCTTTCAATTACAACTAATTTTTTTTCTTTTCCTGGACTCCTATGAATATGTCAAACAAACCTCATTTAATCAAGGAACCCAGATGCATCTCAAAAATTATTGATTCGATTATTTCCAGATAATCAATGCCAATTGTGAGATAAATTCCAATGGTTCACCCATTTTCTTTATCATTGTATTGAATGATCCATATTATGTTACTTCATTTATTGCCTTACTAACATGATTTCTTTGTGATGATTATTTACATTCATGTTTTCAAAATATTTTAAATAAAATTAAAGGTAATGTTCCATATGGGTATCTCTCTAGTGCCTAATGTTGAACATTCCATTTTCAAAGTAAAATCCAGGGGTCATTTTATTGAGAATCTCTATAGTCCCCATCTCTTCAAGGCGTATATGAGATTAAATCTTTTTTATCAAAACCTAGATTTGTATTTCTATAAGATTTATGCATTAAAAGAGGGTTATATCGAAATAGTGATAAGTTAAGATCGAAATAATTGAAATCAAGATAAGAAATAGCTAGTAAGGTACCGATTTTAGGCATCATGAAGAGGTTTGTACCTCATCGCCCGTAAGCAACTCCTAAACCCAAACGGCGAATCTTTGCATTACATAGACCACATGATCGATATTTTAAGTATCGTAACTTAAAACATAGGTTTCAATAGGCATTCAATCATGGCTAGCCTAAAATGATCAGTGGTGAATCCAAGCGTTGACCATTTCATGATGGTCATCCGAGACCAATAAGATGAGTGATTCGTCTTATGGTCCCCCCTCACTGTGTCATAAGTAGAGAATCTATACTTTCTTATTCTTATCATGTCACAAAGGAAAAGTCTCAATCAAGAAGACATTCTAAGTTAAAAAAATATTTTAAGTCGTACGCATTCATAGATCCACGAGGATCCACCCCGAGGTACATTACGACAGAAACAAACACCAATTTCCTAATAAAATATTAGTATTTCTCATCAAAATATCAAGGCATCCTATATTCATTCCTCATCAATTTATTAATCATTATAAAACAAATTGACAAGCAATGAGAAACAAAAGTTAAGATAAGAAAAAAGTTCATTATGAATTCATTTTATGAATTGAATATTCTCAATAATCAATCATATGAAAAGAAATGTTAACAATTCATAAAAAGGTTTAGTGAATGCTTAACAAAGAAAGAAATTGAATAGGTCAACCTTTAGTAATAGGATTCTACATCTCTAAAGGATAAATCTGGTTTAACTCTCTGGGATTCTATCTAACAAATGAGCTCATTTAGACCTAGCATTTCTTTTGACAACTCTTTCAGGCTATGTTGCCTCTATCATTAGCTACAGACATCATCCATCAAGAGTGAATAATTCCTTATGGCCATATGAACCCAACATTTTAGCATTTAACGTGAAATCTTATAAACCTAATAACCTTTGGCATTTTCCCTTTGCACAAATCCAATAATGTTTGGCATTCGTCTTTACTTTATCTCTTCAAGGATAATACTTTTTCACTTTATCTAAAATTACTAAACTGGGTAACTCATTTCCATCCATCTCAGTTAATATCAATGTTCGTTCAGATAAAGCTCTTTTTACCACATAAGGCCTTTCCTAATTTGAAGTCCATTTGGCCTAAATATCCTTCTAAATTGGAAGAATCTTTCTAAGCACAAGCTTACCGTTATGAAACTATCAAGGATGAACTTTGTTATCATCTGCTCTCATTATTCTCTTCTGATACATCTAATTATGACAAATGGCTCTCAACTTTTTCTCTTCAATAAAGTTGAGTTACTCATATCAAATCTAACCCATTCAGCCTTTTTTAATTTGGCTTCCATCAATACCATAATGAAGGAATCTCCACCTTTATTGGTAGCATCGCTTTTGTCTCGTAGACCAAGGAAAATAAGGTAGCACCTATAGAGCTACAACTAAAGTTCGAAAGGCATGCAAAACAAATGGCAACTTCTCATGCCAATCTTTGTATGTCTTAGTCATCTTTGGCATAATCTTCTTTATGTTTTTATAGGCTGCTTTTACTGCCTCATTCATTTTTTGGTAGTATATTGTCGGATTATGATGCTAGATTTTCAATTGCATACACTTTCATGCATCATTTTATTTTCCAAATTTGAAGCATTATCGGTGATGATTCTTTCTGGTATTCCATATCCTCATATAATTTCTCCTTTAACAAATGTACATACACCAATGTAGTCATATTTTCATAAGAAAAAGCTTACACCTATTTGTTGAAGTAATCTATTGCCACCAGGATGAAGCGATGCCCATTTGATGCCTTAGGCATGGTTAAGCCTATCATATATGTAGACACCTTATTTTATCCGGGCTAATTTTTAGCAATCTGGAGAATGGACGTAAGAGAGGGCGATGATCTGTCACCCAGCAAAAAAGTATTTTGAGAATGTCAAGAAGGCCTAGGGATCATATCAAAGGCAAATACAAAGATGTGGCATCAAATGACATATTCCAAGGTATCCGAGGACAAAACATATGAGAAAATTCATAATTTTGCTTGAATGTATCGATACATGGTTCTCATGTATCGATACAATGCTCCAACGTGGCAAAAATTTGAAATGTCCCCATTTGTATCGATACATAAGCCTCTATATCGATACAAGACCTCATGTATCGATACTAGACCATGCCAGGACCAAAACATGCATTCTGTAAAGGAATGTATCGATTCATATCAACACGTATCGATATAGTTGTTTATAGTATCGATACAATGGTTCATAGTATCGATACATTGATCATTGTATCGATACACATAAGGTCTTTGGACCAAATGTATCGATACATTGAATAATGTATCGATACATGTAGGCCATTTTCATGGTCCAGGCATTTTTGACTCGTCCACCATTGATCCAAAACTCAATTTTAACTCTTTTTTTGCATAAGGAAAGATTAAAACACATATCAGATTACGAATTTAGACTTTCCAATTAATCACAACATCTTTTTTAAAGTCTAAATTGGATTAAAAAAGGGTTAACATCACATGATCACACTATTCCTTCGCTCGTTAACCAATATCACCATCAGCCACCCTATTTGCTGGAAAAGCATTTCAGCATTTAATCCAGCCACCCTATGCACATCACATTGGCAGCAAGTTGCTTCCTACAGCCACCCTAGAGCCACCATGCTGACATCACCTTGTCCCCCTTTGAGGAATGGCCAAAAACACCTCTAATTTGGCTCCAAAAGGCTAGTATAAACGGACCACTTCTATTTCAGCAGAAAAAGGTTACATTCTAGCTCATTTTCACTTCCAAAAATGCATCTACACATCAAAAAGCACCAAATCCCGTAGCTCTTTACTCAGCTCCTAAAAACAGCCCCAAAACACTCACCTCTCAACCTCTACACATTCTAAAAATCACCCTCATCCATACCAGAACCAAAACCCCATTGTTTCTCTCTTTTTCTTGCTTATTTACAACAAGGAAAGTAGGGAAATTCAAACCATCTCTATTGCTACAACTATTTGGGCAAAGTTGAAGTTTTGTTGGTATAACTTCCTACTTTATCATTTACATTTTCTGTTTTTCAGCACCTTCATCATTTTAGTGAGCTCTCTATGTTCCATTACCCTCTTAGGATTATCATGCATTATTTTGGCTTTTAGTTGTGGTAGTTTAGGATTTGGATGCCTTAATGCCCCTTTTATGTGCAAAATGCCTCATTTCATCCTCATTAGTTTGATATCTCTTGCTCATGCATTTTATGCCATGTCCATGCATTTTGTTATCCTTAATCCATGCATGAATCATTAGCCTAACACATTTCAAGCACATTTCCACCTTAACTTGCATGAATCATTATCATTTTGAGCATCCGTAACATTTTCTCATCAAAGTGCATAACACTTTCTTTGTCTAGGCCATTAGTAAAATTAGCATCCCCATTCATGTTGTGCCCCATCCTCTTGTATGTTTGTTGTCAAAATGCATGTTTGATGGATGATAAAAACTTATTTTCAAAACCCCTAAGCCAAGCATGTTAACCTCAACCAATGAGGATTAGCATAGACTTAGCATTTTCCTTAAAGATAGCAAAATATCTTAGAGAAAATTAAGTTTTCCAGATCTGGAATCTTGGTTAAACAAGCTCAAATCTTCTGATTTTCCAACAAAAATGGCTTTACACTTATCTCCAAAATGTTTGTACCTTTTTCTTGAGTCAAAACCTTGAGTGGTATGATCAACGGGCTGTTTCATCATCCCAAACTACTTTGGGGCTGTGCAAATGAGTCATGATGCTCTTGCCACTCTTTCCCTTTAGTCATAGACATTCGAACGTCAATGACTCGAGTTTGGACCCGTAGACAAAAAAAATAAGAAATATCCCCTGCTTTGCCTTGTCCCTCACTGGCAGCACTGCTGTTACAAATTAAAAAATCATTTTAAAATCCCAAACAATTTTTAGTGAATTTTATGATATTTTTCTCAGAAAGTGTGTCAAAATACCTTTAAAACGAGGTCTTGTCAATCTTTGGATCCGTCTGGATGAGAAAGTTATGATTTTGCAAATCTAAACTGTCCAAAACCTCTAGAATCTAGACATGTATTCTGGTTGGGCATTTCAGACCCACTTAATAATTTTTCAAAATTTTCAAACATTTTCATAAAAGTTCATGAAATTCTCTTTTTGGAAAGGTATTATTTGCAATTTTCTGATACCAAATAAGTCCGAAATGATTTTTCAAATTTGGACACTCCTTATCCCTCATATGCTCTACCAGCAGTACAATCAATCCGAATTTGAAAATTTATTCCCCCAAAAAATGAATTCTTAGGAAATTAGGAATATTTTTAGATCGACCCTCATCG
This sequence comes from Adansonia rubrostipa, assembly GCA_038381775.1. Lineage (NCBI taxonomy): Eukaryota > Viridiplantae > Streptophyta > Magnoliopsida > Malvales > Malvaceae > Adansonia > Adansonia rubrostipa. Next base: position 553,904 of record JBBYHM010000011.1, on the reverse strand, counting down.
AGTTAGCTTTCTAGTCGTATCTTGTCCACCCTCTAAATCCTTCAAACTAATTTAGAATAAATTCGAGAAGCAGGATAGCGCGATGCTACCCCCTATTTTTGGTCATGGTCAAAATAAGTTATTTTCTCAAATTTTGTCTCGAGACATTCGAATGTCTCCGTATCACCCCGATCAAACTCGAGAACATACTTTAACATCCCACAAGCTCATATCAAGGCACAAACATATTTTACATCTTTACCATCCTCATTCACAATAAATCTTTTTGCCAAAATTTGTCAAATGCTCACCCATTTTCTAAATCATGAAGTTTTGTCATCCACGGGGATACTCCAACCCTACCTTTCCGAGGGGACACTCCAACCCCATTTTTTCAAAATTTTCAAAGTAAAAATCTTCCTTTGTCAAAATTATTTTTCATCCACGGGGATACTCTGACCCCATCATTCCGAAAGGATACTCTAACCCTGTCTTTCAATTGCAATTAAATTCTCCTTCCCGGATTTCCATGAATATGTCAAACAAATCTCGTTTAATCAAGAAATCTAGAAGCATCTTGAAAATGGTCGATTCGATTATTCCTAGATAATCAATTCCAATAACGAGATAAATTCCCATAGTCCACCCATTTTTTTTATCATTGCATTGAATGATCCATGTTATGTTATTTCATTTATTATCTTACTAACATTACTTTTTTGTGATGATTATTTGCATTCAAGTTTTCAAAATGTTTCCAAATGAAATTAAAGGTAATGTTCCGCATGGGTATCTCTCCAGTGCCCAAAGTGGAACATTCCATTTTTAAAGTAAAATCCAGATGTCCTTTTTTATTGAAAATCTCTATATTCTTCATCTCTCCGAGGCGTATATTAGATTAAATCTTTTTCATCAAACCTGGATCATTTCTATAAGATTCATGCATTTGAAGAGGGTTATATCAAAATAATGACAAGTTAAGATCGAAAGAATCGAAACTGAGATAAGACATAGCCAGTAAGGTATCGATTTTGGGCATCGTGAAGAGGTTCATACCTCATCGTGCATAACCAACTCCCGAACCCAAACGGTGAATCTTTGCATTACGTAGACCACGGGATCGATGTTTTGAGTTTCGTAACTCAAAACATAGGTTTCAATAGGCATCCGATCATGCCTAGCTTGAAATGATCAGTGGCGACTCCAAGTGTTGGCCATTTTGTGATGGTCATCTGAGACCAATAAGATGAGTGATTTGTCTTATGGTCCCCTTCACTATATCATAAGTCGAGAATCTGTACATTCTCGTTCTTATCACATCGCGAGAGAAAAGTCTCAGTCAAGAAGACATTTTCCAAGTCAGGAAAATATTTTAAGTCGTAGCACCCATAGATCCGCGAGGATCCACCCCAGGGTACGTTGCGACAATATACATACCCTACATTGAAAATGGCCATGAAGATGTCATCACGTGCAACTAAGATAGAAACATTAATCTTATTTGAATATATCTAACATTTGTGACATTTGCATGCATACTTGATGCAATCACCCTCTATGGTCAACCAATAATACCCTAATTTGCTGAGCCATTATATGTCCACTAGGGTGCGTTCCACATATCCCTTCATGAACTTCTTCCACTATCTTTTTAGCTTTAGTGGCATCTATAATCTCAAAAGCACTTGGTCTTGACTTGTTTTGCATAGAACTTCACCATCAAAGATGGAATTAATAGTCATTCTCTGAATAGTTCTCTGGTCATTTTTAGTAGTATGATCTGGATACTGTCAATTTTTGACATATTAGAGAATATTATAATACCATGATGCTATCCCTTTCAGCCTTCACAATATGGCAATAAGTAGAACCTTATGAATACTTATCTTGATCAACATCACCTCAGCCTTATTAGTCACCTTATCATGGTAGACAATGCAGCCAAAACATCAGGAATCTAATTATCCACGGGCAAATGTTGGAAATCTATCTTTTAAACCCCTTTACCATTTCGAAAATCAACTTCTTGCACTATACCAACCTCTACTCATGGTTTCCCATTCACTTTGAAGTTGATATATCACTATAGTTGAATCCTCATACACTTTTAAAAATTTCACCTTTTATTCCATAGTAGGTTGCAACCCTATAATACATGCTACATATTCTACTAAGTTCGTGCAATCAAAATTTAGTCTAGCAATACGCGGATAATGATCTCTACATGGGGAAATTAATATTGTCCATATTTCGTAACGCAAATTTAACTTTGTACCCCAAATTAGTAATGTTCATGAATTTTAAAAAATAATTTCTCCTACATGTATCATTTGTTAGCCAATGACTTGATTAAGTTAACTAAAGCCAAGAACAAATGAGATATGTCTCTGATGTCACTTAGAGTGGTAAATTTTCTTCAGATCATTCATCCACCTTTGTATGGTTTCAGCCATACCTAGAGCCACTTTACTATAAGCATCCATCTATTGTGGACTCATTAATGATGGAATCGATACATGACACTTCCTTTACAAGATACCCTGGTATCATAAGTCTGAGGACTAATGTACATGATTGGCACATAAGAACATATTCCATAGATATTTAAGTGACTTATACCTATTGGCATTCTCATACAGGCCATGTTAACTTGGTTCCATAAAACAATCACCCATACGCTATCCCCAAGTATCTTATACTTAAATTTCTATGAGATCAAAGAGTTGCATGCTTTAGATGCATGAAGGCTTAGCATATGCTAGTCTTTGTGCACTGTCCATGCCCTGTCTTGGCAATATGATAATTAGGAATGTTTTTAGAAACACAGCTATGATGCATACTATTATATGTTACATCCAATCTGATTAGCTCCAGGGCATATACTAACAAAACGAAGCAAACATAATAGATTTATAGAGGTTCGACCTCAACGTCTATGTCTTCTCCTTTGAATTGATAATTTTCAAGGAAAAATTATACCTTTGACATTCTTTATGCTTTGAAGGCTTAGATAACAGCCTCTTACCTCTATCTTTTGTGGTTAAAATAGAACTCTCACTAGTTTTAAAGGCTAAGTAGAAACCTTTTTTCTTTATACAAAGATTTTTGTGTAAACAAATAAAACCTCTAAAGGCTAGGTGTTTATAAGAAGAAGAATTATCAAGAGGTAATTAACAAAGAATACAAGGAAATTGGAAAAATTAATCTTATACAAGTTTGAACTATTTGAAAAGATGAAAGAGATGTATAATTTGGCTATCAACTCAATTTCTTGATTTTTCTTGCTCTGGGAATGTTGATGAAGTCTATTTCTAGCATGAAAGTGGTTTATGCCTTTTGGGACTTGTTAGGGATGAATTGAGCTATTGGAAGCTTAATAAATGTGATTTTCCATTGTTTTTCATGTTTGTACTTCGGTATAATTAAATGAGTATTGATACATTTTATAGAATATGATAATTATACCACATTGTATCAATACATGTAAGTATTGTATCAATGTATAACAAGATTGCATGAATACAATTGAGGGTTTCAAGATTATTTAGCTACTGCCAAGCATTGTATCAATACAAATACTTAAGTTATCGATACATTCATCTGAAAATCATTTTTTAAAGTGTTTTTCTTGACTTTAAATCTTGTAAAACTTATCTTTAAAATGTTTTATACTAAAATATGCATTAAGAACACATTTTTGAGTAAGTTAAGAAGTTAGAAACATTTTGGTAATTTTCCAAAGTATTTTCAAATTAATTCAAGGAAAAACACTAGTTTGAAAATATTTAATTACAAGCTAATTAAGTTTAAGTTTTCGTTATATCAAAACTGAAATTAATTCAAAGCTAATATAGCTAACAATGTCCCACTCTTTAATATGATAGAACTTAAGGTAAATTAACTTGTAAGACTCTCCCTAAAATATTTAAATATTTTCAATAAAAACTCCCCTTTATAAAAGCATAATTTGAAGGTATGAAAATTTTATAAAATGCTTTTGTAAAACTTGACAATGGCAAACAAGGTCATAGTTAGCCATAATATCATAAACCAACATAAATCATTTAATATGCATGAGATGTAATCAATATAAACACATATGAAATAATTCTCCCTTTTATTTGCTTTCATATAGTTATTTAATTAAAATAAGCAAATTACCCTTAAAATTCTTCCTTTTTTTTTAATAGATTAATTCAAAACTATGCTAAGTCAAGCAAGAGTTCATACAAGGTACACAAATCATGAAAAAAATGAAGTACATATATATTAAATGTTAGGTAAAAAATATAGACATTAAAGATCAACCATAGTTCAAATATTTCACACATTTATTCGTAGATTTTTAATCACAATCATGATTATAAGTAATAAAGATATACCAATTATTATTAAAATAAATCACAATTGTTATCTATATGCATAATAGATGCCTATAATTGAAATACATATTACTCGTAATAAATTAATTTAACCATATAAAAAGTTTAAAAAAACATTTTTCAAGTAAAGCATAAAAATTTTTTATTTTGTAGGTTGAAAAATCATTTGATCATTGAAGGAATTGACAGTAACATCAATCTGAGCAATTTAGACATAAACTAATGTGCTAATCCCTTCTACGAAAAAATATACCAAGTGTTTGTCCATAAGGTCTCTATATGCAATTTAAGCATGTAATCACAAAGAAGCATATTCAATTGTAGTCAAAAATGGTTTATCTTAATCAACGAACATGCTTAAGATCAAACATAAGCATTATAAACTATGAGCTAAGTCAATTTAATCCAATCAAGGTGTTTTAACCTTTTAACATGTTCAAAGATACAAACAAAGCAAACATTTTAAGCATACATGACATACGAGAATATCAATGGTTAATATTTAGCTTTTGCATGTCATTGAACTGAATATTAAAGAATAAGAGTTATATAGCATAAGTTTAAGAATTACCTAAACTTTATTAAGCTTTATTTAATATGCTCAATTTTACTTTTGAGTCTATGATTTAAAGTATTGAGCAATCCTTGATGTGCTAAGCTTGATTTAAAGGAGATTAGCATGCTTGATTTGCTTTTTGTTACTGCACAAATGTTCAACTACTGAAGACTAGCTTTTTATCTTCGTGAGACATTGCATAAACTAAAGGAAAATCTTGGCAAAGGATTAGCATTAATAATACTAGGATATCAAAGATAATATATATAAAAGTTTCAATAAGCACTAATTTGAAAGAAAACTGGTTGATACTAAATTTTGGTAAATTGAATTTCATTAAGGATAAATAAGACCAATTGTTATTTAAAAACATTTAAAACTAATTATTAATAGTTAGCAGAAATGGTACCAATTTATTATTGTTTAAAAAAGAAAAATATTTTAATTTAGTACAAAAACCATTTAATACTTATAAGTATCATGAATCAATTATAAACATTTGTTCATGCATTTGATTGGTGATAAATTCTTCAGAATTATATTAATGTGAGCATGTGATGAGTAAAGATTATGCTTATCATGATTTGCAATGTTAATAATGAAGTTTTTGAAGTGAAAAAAAAAACCAATAAGAATATCAAATACACATTTTTGGATAAAAAATCTTGAAATAGCCCAAATAGATTGCAGGTATTAATACAATGAAGGAAGGTATCAATATAAAAGGAGAAGGTATTGATACAATGTTCACTGTATTGATGTAATGTTCAAGGTCTAGATAAAATTTGAGTTTTTTTGGGTTTTGCACAATGTATTGATACAATCTTCAAAGATATCAATACAATCTAGATTTTTCTTGAACAATACTTAAAAAAGCTAGCAAATTTGCATTTTAATACCCATGATTTAAGGTTTTAAAGCAAACTTTTAATATTGAACATTAAAAACTCATATAAATGATCAAAAGTTTGAATTAAAATAACTTTTAACCTAATATTGAAAAATTTTGCATCAAGTCATGCATTGAGTTCAAGCAATATGCAACTTAAAATATTGAAACACGTGATTTTTCATCTAAAACCCATATACACAATTTTATAATCATAGTCAATGTGTATGAAACTAGTTTAAGCCATAAAACATGTTTTAATGAGTCGTTAACATATTCAATCAACTTAAGCTTCATTAAAGACACATAAAACACGTGAAAGGCATTAAGAGGCTAAACTTATGTTCATGGCATACAATCACATAAGGGAGCTTTATATGTTTCTTTAAAGATATGTATATAATTTACTCATGAAATAAATCTTGCTAAGCATTTAGAACATGATATCATTTAAAATCAAACATTTATGCATAGGTCATGCTTAAGCTCTTGCTTTAATAACGCATCTCACAAATTATATAAATTTATTACAATTAAGCACATAATTCTTAAATGCATTTTGCATTAAGCTCATACACTATCAAGATGCAAAATATGTATTTCTTTTAAAAGCATTTGTATCAACAAATCAAATAAAACTTTTTCATAAAAAGATTTTAAATAAAAGCATAACAATAATTCAATCAAACATAAATAGGCAAACACACTAATTTAATAAATGTTAAGCTTAGAGGTTACCCATCATCTTGGTTTGTGTATATTAGAGCATCCAATTAACTTGCTTTGCTCCTTATTGCACCAACACACCTACAAGAGACTTTCACTTGAATTTTGGTACCTAAATTGCTTAGGCCCTTAAAGGTCAATTATAAAGTGTGTTGCTCCCTTAGGAACCCACACTTGTCAACTTTATGTTGAATCATTTTCTTGATAGGATAAGTAAGTGAAATATAACCATGAAAATTGCAATGGTTTGGTCACATTTGCTCGAAAAGATTTTTCTATATTAACTTGTTTTTTCATGTTTTAGACTTTCAATGTTCTTTTCTAAATTAAGGTTGACTCATTTTTAAAAAACAAAAGGTTAACTTTTTAGCTTGGAATTATCAAAACCACTTTTCAAATCTTTATTTTCATGTTCTAAATAAATTTTTGATTTTAATAAAAAATCATTTTCAATTTTCAATTTTTAAATAATTTTTTTATATTCTAAATTCATTTCCTCAAACTCTACAATTAGTTCATCAAATGCATCTCGTAATTCATCAAATGTAGATGAAGCAAAGTTTACCATAGGCTCATCAAGAGCCATAAAGCAAAGGTTAGGCATGTGATCATCAAAATATCATTATCACTCGAAGTGGCTATCATATCTTTCTTTTTACCCTTTTCCTTCTTTAATAAGAGGTAATTGTATTTAACACAACTTCATTTTTTGCAACTATAGCATACTACTTTTTTACGATGTTTTGCGCTTGTCCATTTTTATGAATTTCTTGAACCTTGTAGCAAATATAATCATCTCTTCATTTTAATAATCATCTTCCTTATTCCCATTGATGAATAACTTTAAGGCCATTCCAACTTTCTTTGGTTGCATTTTTCCATTATTCATTTTTATTTCATATGTGAGAAGGGAACTATTGAGATCATAAGGTAAGGGAATAGAAATCCTCTGATTCTTTAATTGTAATCACTTTAGTTTCCTAAGATTTTGGAAGGTTAATGAGCATTTTTTTACCATCTCTTTGGTAGGATATATATTCTTAAAACCTTTTAAGCCATTGACAATGTCCATAAATCAATCAAACATCTCCTTAATGCTTTTATTTAATTTAATTTTGAACATCTAATTATTGAGAGTGAGCATGCATATCTTTGATTCATTGACTTGATAGTCCTTTAATAAGTGATTGCCAATTTATTTGATATCTCTTTGGCACTTTCACATAAAGAAACCCTATTGTCCTCATTTGGCCTTAATGGAAAAGAGAATGTGCATGGCGTTGGCATTGAGTTTAGCCATCTTGGTATTTTCTCATTGTATTCACTTTCCTTCTAGAGATCTTTCTCATCTCTTACCATTTTTATTGGGATGGTTGGACCCTTCATGATTATCTTTCCAACTTGATATACATTGGTTTAGATGAATTTCACCGTTGAAGATAAAAGGCCTCGCAAAAGAATTCCCTTTAGCCTAATATCAATCATATCACAACCTTGCATTTTTTTTTGTCTTTACCATGGATCTTTGCTTGAGGATCTTAAGCTTACAAAAAAGACTAAAGCTCTGATACTAATTGTTAGACTTTATGGTGAACAAAATCAAGAGGGGGTGAATTAATTTCATAAAACTTTTACAAATAAAAGCTTTAAAAATAAAATTGAGAAATTCAATTAAAGAACTTAAATAAACAATATAGTGAATAATAATTCAAGTAAATATATAGGGAAAAGGAAGCAAACACAATAGGTTTATAACAGATCGGACACAATAAATTTACAACGGTGCAGCCTCGATGCTTATGTCCTCTCTTGGCTTCATTTGTCGATAACTTTCAAACTCACAATCTTTAAATTAATACTTTTCAAGGACAAAGTATAACCTTTACACTTTTATCTTTATATTGATACTTTTGAAAGCCTGAAAAGCAACCTCTCACCCTCTATCTTTTGTGGCTAAGATAAAACCCTCATTACTTTTAAAGGCTGAGTAAGAACCTCTCTCATTTATATAAAGATTTTTGTATAAACAAATACAACTTCTAAAGGCTAGGTGTTTACAAGAGTTTCGGCTTTAAGAATTAAAAAGATGTAATTAACAAAGAATACAAAGAGATAGGAAAAATTAATCTTATGTAAGTTTAAACTATATGAAAAGATAAAAGAGATCTAGAGTTTGGCTGTTAAATCAATCTCTTGATTTTTCTTGCTTTTAGGAGTGTTGGTGAAGTCTATTTATATCATGGAAGTAGTTTGTGGTCGTTTGGAGTTGTCGGGGAAGAATTAGAACCATTAAAAGCATCACAAATGTGATTGCCTGTCGTTCTTTGCCCTTATGTATCAATACAATTAAATAGGTATGAATACATTTTATAAAATATGACCATTACAGCTAATTGTATCAATACATGTTAGAATTATATTAACACATATCAAGATTGTATTAAAACATGACAAGATTATATGGATCAATTTAGGGTTTCAAGGTTATTTAGCTATTGCTAAGAATTGTATCGACAAAACACTTAAGGTATTGATACATTCATATGAAAATCATTTTTTAAAGTGTTTTTTCTTGACTTTAAAACATGCAAAACTTATGAATCAGTGCAAATTAGTAGACAACAAATCATTGAAACAAATAAGATAGTGGTCACTAATAATGAATTAGGATCCTAAAAATGGATAAGTGAGATAGAAAAATAGAAGAAGTGTACGAGTACGAACCACAGATCAGATGAGCTTGCAACACTAATTGGGAAAAAGCAAAACAGATGAAAGTCCACAAGAACAGAATAAGATAGAAACCCAATTGTAGGAAACACAAAAAATTGAATATATCGAAGCTAAATGAATAGTTAAAATCAATAGAGATTGAATTTTAGTCTTCCTAAGAAACATAAGGTGCCTTGCTTGGAACTACCATGGTCTTAGGAGCCCATGAGCAATTCAAGCCCCTTTAGTAATTGCTGAGGAAAAAATATCCCTATATGGTTTTTATGAGTGAGACCAAATTGCATGCAGGGCCTTGCTTGGAACTACCGTGGTCTTTGAAGCCCATAAGCAATTCAAGCCCTTCAGCAATTGCTGAGGAAGAAATATCCCCATGTGGTTTTTATGAGCGAGACAAAATTGCATGGAAAGAAAATGGACACAATAAAATAAAGATGTGGGATATCTTCATGCTTTAGAGTTAATAATGAAGGAACTAGTTGTAGGCTTGCTGTGTTATGGAAGGAAGAAGTTCATATTAATATACAGAGTTTTTCTAAATAGCACATAGATATAAAGGTGGAAAATGGTAGTAATGGGAACCTATGGAGGATAACAGGTTCCTATAGAGAATTGAATACTAGTAGAAGAAGTGAATCATGGTATCTTATTCGACATCTCACTTTACTCTCCAATAAACCTTGGTTATGCATCAAAGACTTTAATGAAATCCTATGGTCTCATGAAAGTTATGGGAGTTGCTTGTGAAAGAAAAGTCAAATGGAAGCATTTTGTAAGGTTCTAGATGGCTCAAGGTTGGAATATTTGGGATTTAAGGGTGTATGTACACATAGAAACATTGGAATAAAGCACGTTATAAAATCTGGGAAAGACTTGACAGAGGAGTTGCTAATAGATCATGGTGGGAGTTATTCCCTTCATATAGAGTTCATCATCTGAATGCATTGATTTCTAACCATTGCTTAAATTTGGTTGAAACACAAAGAGAATAAAGCCATAGAAATAGGAGAAAAAGGCAACATAAAGTTTTGGAGCAAAGTGGGTGTAGGAAACAAACTTCAAGATAATGATTTGGAATGCCTGAAACAAAAATAAGCAAGGAAATATACCACAAAAATGAAAGGGTAGAAGTTGAACTAAAATAGTAGCATAAAGGAAAATTTTGCAATCTTCGAGAGTGCATAGACAAGTTGAATAAAATGCATCAAGAGTATATAAAGATGGCCCCCTAAAAAAATACTCTTGTACAAGAGAAGGAGATCCAAAATAAACTAAATTAGATGCTCTAGAACAAAGAAATGTTTTAGATGTAACGAGCAAGGGTGAACTGGTGACATGAGAGCAATAGAAATATAGCCTCTTTTCATTCTAAAGCAACACAAAATAGGAGGTGTAACAAAATTAAAGGGTTCGAGGATGGTACTTATCGGTGGTGTGAGAATGCAGATAGGGTTCATGACATTGTCACTAGCTACTTTAAGGACCTTTTTTCTTCCCTAGGGGCTGAGCAAAGCAAAGAAATCCTCAAAGCTGTCGAGTGCAAAGTGTCAAGCAAAATGAACTTTTTTCTCACTTTTTGAGTTTAAAGTAAACGGGATTGTTGAGGCTATTTGACAAATCAATCCAATGAAAACACCAAGACTTGGCCGTATGCCTACTTTGTTTTTTCAAAAATACTAGAATATTATTGGCCTTGGTGTTATCTCTTTTGAATGAAAGAGGTGACATTAGGCATATCAATAAAACAAATATTACTTTTATACCTAAAAGAAAGAGCCCAAAACATATCACTCAACTTTGACCAATTAGACTTAGTAATGTTGTTTATAAAATCAATGTGAAAGTTCTAGCCAATAAACCCAAACATGTGCTCTCATCGTGTATTAATAAGTCTCAGAGTGCTTTCACATCGGGTAAACTGATTACTGATAGCGTCTTGGTTGCCTACGAATTGTTATGTATTCTTAAAAGGAAAAGAGTTGGTTGGGGTGGTTCTTTTGCTTTAAATATCGATATGAGCAAGGCATATGATAGGGTTGAATGGCACTTTATGAAGACTATTATGCTGAAACTAGGTTTCCATATTCAATTGATTTCTCTTATTATGTCTTACATTACAACAGTCTCATATTCAGTTATTATCAAATTCAGCACTACTAACGAGTCTTATCCAGGAAGACGTCCCCGTCAAGGTGACCTGTTGTCTATATACCTTTTTCTAATGTGTGTAGAAGGATTAACAGCAATACTTGCTAGATATCAAAGGCACAGTTTGTTAAAAGGGAGTCAAAGCTAGCCGAAATGGGTTTACATCACTGACCTTTTTTTTTTGCTGATGATAGCCTACTATACGCTAAAACGAACAATAGTGAATGCGAAAGGATGAAGCACTTGCTAAAGATATATGAAAAGAGTTTGGGCGAAGATCAGTTTTGACACGTCTGCCTTGTTCTTTAGTAGTAATGTTGATCATCGGACAAGAGTATCCTTGAAGAATATGTTTGATGAGTAAAATAGTTCTAATCCAGAGAAGTACCAAGGGTTACCTAGCCTAATTTGTTAGAGAACGAAATGGGCTTTTCGAGAACCAAAGGAAAGAATGAAGGCTAAGTTGCGAGGTTGGAGTAACAAGTGCTTGTCCCAAGGAAGAAAAGAGGTACTTCTCAGATTAATGTTACAAGTGTTTCCTACTTATCTATGAATTGTTTCATGCTACCAAAATCCCTTTGTAAGTAATTAAATGACATTCTCATCAATTATTGGTGGAAACGAAATCGGGAGAAAAGAATTCATTGGATATCTTGGAGGAAACTTTGTATGACGAAGGGTGATGGGGGTTGGGGTTTAAAGATAAAGAGAATTTCAATTTTGCTTTATTGGCAATACAAGAGTGGCGACTTCTCACCTAGGTTGACACTTTGGCATACAAAGTTCTCAAGGGAAAATACTTCCCAACTACATCCTTCCAGGATTTAAATTTATGGAAGAATCCTTCGCAAACATGGCGTAGCATTGAGGAGGCTAAGGGCCTATTACTGTGAGGATTACGATAGCAAGTGGGCAATGGCACGACAATAAGAATTTGGGAGGATAAGTAGTTGTCGCAAGCAAATCCTTCTTTAATCCAATCACCACGAAGGGCAATGGTAGAAAATTCTCTAGTTAGAGAATTAATTGATGAGAATACCATGACATGGAAACTGGACCTAATCTACAGCTTGTTTAATAAGGCTGAAGCGGACATGATATGTGGGGCACCTTTAAGTAGGACAAGTCTACAAGACAAGTTACTATGGCATTATGATAATAAAAGGATCTGCACTATCAAAAGTGGCTACAAGCTGATCAGTCAAGAGAATCAACATATTGCAATTGAGTCATCTAATCACTCATTACGCATTGATAGGTCTGCATGGATCTTGGGATGGGAACAACAAGTTAGGAGGGCTGGGAATTGTGATTAAGGACTTTTCCGGAGTTGTAGTGGGTGTCTGTTCAGCAAGAATTTTCCATGCTCTCAGCCCTTCCCAAGTAGAAGCAGCTACTGTGAATCGAGCTCTGGTGCTAGCATCAGAATAGGTTTCACAAAGATTATTCTGAAAGGTGATTAGTTGATGGTAATCAACAGAATTAAAGCCACCAGACAATGACCTGTCGCATATAGGAACAATTGTAGAGGAAGCCCAAACAGTGGCTAAGAAATTTTCATCTTATAGCATTCAATTTGTCATGCATTAGCAAAGATGGGCTTAAAGGGTACAAGGGAAATTGTATGGATAGAGGAAACGCCATCTGTGATTTCTGATGTTATTGCTACCTGTATTTGTTGGCAAAGTTTGAATGAGGTTGCCGCTTTTTCCAAAAAAAATATATATATATATATTTATATATATATATATATATATATATGTAAAACTTGTCTAAAAAATATTTTATATTAAAATATGTATTAATAATATATTTTTAAGTAAGTTGAAAAAGTAAAAATATTTTAGTATTTTTTTGAAGTATTTTTAAATTAATTTAAAAAATATTAGTTTAAAAATATTTAATTGTAAGCTAATTAAATTTAATTTTTTATTATATCAAAATCAAAATTAATTTAAAATTAATATCGCTAACAATTATATGTTACAAAATTATTTATAGATATTTACTAGCCCATGCAAATTATCACCGATGTTACTTTGATATTTTTAAACAAGCAAATTTTCACAATTAATCTTTTTGAATTAAACAAAATAATTACAACTTTTATTAACCTAATTTTTCCAAATTACATAGATAATCTTAATTATTTAGCATAAATCGGAACTTGATTTTCCAATATTATATAGAAGTCTATATGTTTAAATATAGCTGATGTATTTATTACTTAAATATTGACCTTCCAATATTTTACCTATACCAATTTCTAAATTATAAAAATGTTATGTATAACCAAAGTTATAATTGATTTGCTTCCCATGCATAGCACGCACTTAAAATTAACTCTCCATTAAGCAATAAATCACCCTTTTCTATTTATCTTATTCAATTTTTTTATTGAAAAGATTATATTAAGTGATTTTTAATATTATTAGAAAACTCATTTAAAAATTTAAAATGTGAAAATGATTTAATTTAAATTTAAATTTTTTATATTAAATTATATTTATTTGCTTTTATATTTTAATTGATGAATTACATTTTTTATATAAATAAGAGCGTTCAATTTCTTGTCATATCTTGCACAATATATATTAATTCATGGTCAACTTTTTATACCATCTCACGTCTTATATAAATATATAAATGCAAAGATATTTGAAGAAAAACAATTATTAAATATGAATAGCTTAACTTTTTGATATAATTTAATTTGCTTGATGCTGATCAATTAATTGCATTTTTTGATAACTTAAATCTTTCTCAGTTAATTTTAATTCTTAATTGATTTAATTTTAATAAAATACATTATTTGGGTGCCAAAAGTTGTAGAAAAATATATGAAAATTAAAAAAATTGTACTGTACTCTTTCAAAAACTTACTATAAATATATAAAAAATAAAACTTTTGGCTAAATTTGAAATAATCTCTAGTCAATGATATACTATTTTTATAATGAATAGTCTAAACCATAAAATCTTAAATTATAGATACTTAAAACTATCCTCAAATTGGAAAGAGTCTTTAGTCAATTGGTGAAAATTTAAACTTTAAACCTATTATTTTGATAAGTGACTATTTGAAAAAAGAAAAAAAAAAAAAGCTTAAATTATGGATATTTCTTTCTATTTGTTGTACAAAAGTCTTATTGACCATTCAATATATAGATTCAACTTTTTTTTTTTTTTCTAAATTTGATAAATTTTTATATGTACGTTAACTTAATTTTGAGTTCTTGATTACAAGAGTTGATTGATATGAAAATTTTTCAAAAAATCAAATTATATATTATAAGTTTAATCTTCATCGTGATTTGTAATTAAAGGAAACAGATTTTTTAAATTTTGAAAAGCTATTTTTTTTCAATCTCTTAAATTTATTATATATGTGTGTTGTCTACAAATAGGATGGAGGTGACACATTCAACTCCTATTGTCAAAAAATTTTCATTCGTATGCTTCTACTCCTTTTATGTTATCTTTGATGTATATGAATGTTTCATATTTTACACCAATTTTCTCATATATAATAAGCTGTAATGGGTGTTATAAGATTATCAACTTTGTGATGATGATGATGAT
>JBBYHM010000011.1:416509-538812 GCA_038381775.1 Adansonia rubrostipa | reverse complement strand
ATTATTATTATTATTATTATTATTATTATTATTATTATGTAATATGTTCTTTTATTTCTTTTGTTTAGTATTACATTTTTGTAAATATGCTTTCTTTTATATTATTTAAGTTAGAATTATCAAACTAATCTTGATTTTGTTTATTGAGTTATTTTTTCTTTTCATTTCAATTTTGATTTTGTGCTTTTGAATTTTTATTTGAAAATTAATGGATGTTAATATTTTTTTTATTTAGTAATTACAAGGTTTTCATATTAAAATAAAATGCATTATATATAGGAAAATAATATGAATGAAGGTGAATTTTCCATCGAAATTTTAATTAGTTACACACTGATGTTCAAAATTTATTTTTCATACTTATTTTGTAAAAATTTATTCAACTATAATTTTTTTGTCAAAATTCTTATTTAAAATTTATTAATTATATTTTAATTTTTTTATATATAATTAGTTAGCCGTATATTTCAATAGTTGAAAACTAGTTTTATCATAAAACACATTTAAAAAAATTTAAAATGTTAACAATTTTAATTTTTCAAGGTAATAAAATTTTGCAATGGGTTTTCCGATAAACCTCAAGCCTCTTTAATTTTGAAAATAGCCTGGTGTGGCAAGTGGCAAGGCATTGTAATAAAATTTTGGTGGGGTTGGGTTGGGGAGGGGGGTTGGGGGAGACGAGATTTAGATGGGCACGTTTCGCTTGCCTGTTATACTTATCCTTCTCTGCACTCTGCGATGGCAATACTCGATCATCGCCAAATACATAAAGCCATTTAATGCTATGGTTGACTTCCACAATCGCATCGGTTCATGATGATCGGATAGGTTGGATTTAAAATATTAAAAAAAATTATTTTGTATAATTTCTTAATATAAATCATAATTTATTTGTTATAATTTTATGATACAAATCATAATTTTTATTGAAAAAATAAAATTACATACTATTTGTTTGTAATCTTTATTTTCAAATTAAACTCAAAATTCTAAGTTCTTTTTTTTTTTTAATTTTGCTTTCGATATGCTTTAAGGGAAAATCAGTATAAAACTAAAAAGAAAATATAAAAAATATGCTAGTAATAGAAATTTCGCTAACACAAATAGTAGTAGTTTTTTGTCTCACCAAAAAATAAAATCAAATATTAGTGTTTCTTTCGTGCACGAGAAAGCGAGAAAAACGGTGTCCTTTACGCAAAGCAATTTAACATTTATTAAAACGCAATCTTTTAAGTTTTAACACAATCAAATTCTCCTTCAAAATTATTAATTTATATCCTTATTTTTTATGTCCTATAAATAGAAAGTTCGTTTCCCAACGATCGGAATCTTATCTTCTTCTATATTTGCTTAGCGTATTATCACACATGTATTTATGCAAAATCTGCTTCCCCGACTCTATCCAAAATCCTCCGCCAGATCCGCATCTTCATCTCTTCGCAGATCCGAAAGTTTCTCCATAATTTCGCTTTGCTGTTATATTTAGCCATATATTATCTCTGGCGGAATTATCTGGTTTTTTTTTTTCGGGTTTTCCGGAAGTTTTCCTTTTACTTTTCACTGGTTTGGTTGAAGTTGTGAATTTGGGATTAAAGTCATCTTAGAGGATTTTTGGGTTTCGTTTAGATTCTTGTAGGATAAGGAAAACCGACCTGATTTTTTTATTCTTGTGTGGTGGTGGGAATTAGACTTCTGGGTTTTGTTTGATTGTTTATTTTAGATATTAAGAGAAGGGATTCTTTGACTTGTTTTGTAGATACCCAGAAATTTGTTGGAATTGAGAAGCATGAGGTTGGAAACTATTAGTTTTATCCGTTTCTTGCCATATACTATGTTCAAATAGAATTGTCTTTGTTCTCCTTTTGTTTTTTCAATTCGGATATCTCATTCTGCTAACTTTCTATAGATCTTAGGAAAAGCTGTCGTCTTTTTCTCTTTCCGTTTTATGCTATACAGAAGAGGATAGCTAAAGCTTTAAGTATATATGCAATGGCAGGAGATGAATAGGCTTATAGGATCAGTTTCTCGTTGATCTTTTGTCATACTGAATTCAAGTTTGTGAACAAATCGATTAGGATCATTTTCTCTTTTCTTTGTTCTTTGGTGCAAAACAGAGCCAAAACAGTCTGCATTCATCATTTTTGTCATATTTCTTCATTCAATTTTTTGAAAATTTGTTGCCCGTTGACCGCCTACATTATCCTAGATCAACATTCTCGGTTTCCTTATTTGTTGTCCACTCTTAGTTCTTGGCTGTTAGCAATTAGCAAAGCATCCCAACTCAGAAAATTTTCATTGTAAACTAGCTATGGATATAAGCAATGAGGCCAGTGTTGATTCATTTTCGATTGGTCCATCAACAATCATTGGTCGGACAATTGCTTTTAGGATCCTGTTCTGTAAATCAATGTCCCATTTCAGGCATAAAATCTTTCATGTTTTGTTGCATTTAATCTATAGATGTAAGAACTTCATTGCACCCGTGATATCATGGTTGCATCCCCGAAATCCTCAAGGGATATTGGCATTGGTGACAATTATTGCTTTTTTGTTGAAACGATACACAAATGTAAAATTGAGGGCTGAAATGGCTTACAGAAGGAAATTTTGGAGAAATATGATGAGAACTGCATTGACATATGAAGAGTGGGCGCATGCTGCTAAGATGCTTGATAAAGAGACACCAAAGATGAATGAATCGGATCTTTATGATGAGGAACTTGTGAGAAACAAGCTTCAGGAGCTTCGGCACCGTCGCCAAGATGGATCTCTTAGAGATATAATCTTTTGCATGAGAGCTGATCTTATCAGAAATCTCGGTAATATGTGTAATCCTGAGCTTCATAAAGGTAGGCTTCAAGTGCCTAAACTCATCAAGGATTACATTGATGAGGTCTCAACTCAGTTGAGAATGGTTTGTGATTCTGATTCAGAGGAGCTCTCCTTGGAAGAGAGGCTTGCTTTTATGCATGAAACAAGGCATGCATTTGGTAGAACTGCTTTGCTTTTAAGTGGGGGTGCTTCCCTTGGAGCATTTCATCTTGGCGTAGTTAAAACACTAGTAGAGCATAAGCTTTTACCCAGGATAATCGCTGGTTCTAGTGTAGGATCCATTATGTGTGCTATTGTTGGCACCAGGTCATGGCCTGAGCTGCAAAGTTTCTTTGAGGACTCTTGGCGCTCATTGCAGTTTTATGATCAGCTGGGTGGAATTTATGCAGTTGTTAGAAGGGTCATGAGACAAGGGGCTGTTCATGAGATCAGGTACTTACAATGGATGTTGAGACACCTCACAAGTAATCTTACCTTTCAAGAAGCTTATGATATGACTGGCCGAATTCTTGGGATAACAGTTTGCTCTCCAAGGAAGCATGAGCCACCTAGATGCCTTAATTACTTGACTTCGCCTCATGTTGTCATATGGAGTGCAGTAAGCGCTTCTTGTGCCTTTCCTGGCCTTTTTGAAGCCCAGGAGCTAATGGCAAAAGATAGGAGTGGAGAACTTGTTCCTTACCATCCGCCCTTTAATTTGGATCCTGAGGAGGGTTCTAGTACATCGGCACGTCGATGGAGGGATGGCAGCTTGGAGGTTGATTTACCTATGATGCAACTGAAGGAGCTGTTCAATGTCAATCATTTCATTGTGAGTCAGGCGAATCCTCATATCACACCATGGTTGAGGTTGAAGGAGTTTGTGAGAGCCTTTGGTGGTAACTTCGCTGCAAAGGTATGTGTATATTGGTTAAAATTTAAGCAAGAAAGAATCCTTTTATCTTGGTTTACGTCTTTACTCATTATCTTGCATATATTTATTCTCTACCTGTTTCTTTTATATATATATATCTGTTTGTTTTATAAGCCATAGTTGACTGTATTATACATGTCAACGTCGAGGCATGAGTGTGTTTTTGGGTCATGCGTTTAGGGATATTCATTGATTTGCATGCAGTAGTAGGGAAAATATCCGCTGGAATTTGAGTTGTGGTTAATGAACTTGACCTCCTTAATAATTTGAGTAAAATCCATCCATATCCGTACATGTTCTTATGTGTTTTTGCATATATCTTACAGAATAATATGGTCTGCAAGGTAGCATAAAACCATTTCTATAAACAAATTTTGGTGTTTGGTTGGGACAATTAAGTGACTTCTCCTTGGTCATCAAAGATCTTTTCTCTTTTCAAAAACTTTAAGAAGTTATGGGCTGCATAGGAAATCAAATCTAGGGCAGAAAAATGAGATATATGATTTATCATTTTCAGCCTCAGTCATCTTCATAAGAATTTAGTTTAGCCTCTGTTTGGCGATGCTTTTGCTATTTGTCTTTTTTTTTTATTTTTGTAACTTTTGCCCTTCGCTTTCTAGTCTTTTTATTATTATTATTATTTTTAAACAGAAATGTTAATTGTAAATGCGTTAACCAAACAGAGCGTTAATGAAACTAAAATACTTAAAACGAATTATGTAATTAGAAGTGTTTTACCAGGAAATGAGAAACTATAAACATTGTCAAGTTGATGGTGGCCACTACTAATAGCTATGAAAGTCCTCAGCTTGGGTAAGGCCTAGTTTTGGCACTGTTGTTACAGTTGAAAAACATTAAAATGTTGCAATAAACATGCTTTTGCAATCTGAGTGTTGGCATTATTGTGAGATGAATTGTCCAAAGGGGACAAGGTGCTGAATGAAGTTGTTTTCATTTAAAATTATATTATTAATGTTGCTTCCATATAATATTTCCCTTCAAAGTTATTTTTAGTTTTCAAGAAAAATAATTCTATAAAGAAGTACGTCAATGACTGATTTTACAACTAAAATAGAATTTACTTTTTCTAGATAATTATTATCTGTTTATACAAAGAAACAAGGAAAAGAAAAAAAAAAGATAGAAGCCCCAATTTAGCAGCACTTAAAATGGTTGAACGAAATTGAACTGCTGTTGTGCATGGGTCAGAAAATGGTGTTTTTAGTTGCAATTTGAAGATTGTTTGGCCTTGTTTTTATGGTCCAAACAGGCACTCTGGTCCGCACACACAATGGCCAAACAGGTCCAATGCAAAAGGATCATCACACATTTACATACATGCAGTGGAAGACACCACAGACATGTACCCTCATAGGGACCTAATGATTTATAGAGCAACTAATTCTTTTATATACAGAGTGATATCAGGCAAGTTTTTTAATGTAATGCTGCTCTAATATGGTGCACCAGCGCTGTGGAGTCATTCTTAGAAATTCATTTTGTTTGTAATGCATTTTTTTGGAGAACAAAATGATATGAATGTACATTATTACATATTATTTCCAAGGTTTTCTGTCATAGAGCTGAAACAAAGAAACTTTTAATAGATTGCTTATGTGTTATTCTTAGACAATGGATTTAAAGATTATATGTTTTGCAGTCTTGTTAGTTGTTCTTACAATATCGTTTTATGTTTTCTTATCTTACTATTGGCATGATGATATGAAATAAACTAATTTTATTGTTTTAAATTGTAGCTTGCTCACCTAACTGAGATGGAGGTAAAACATAGATGTAGTCAGATACTGGAACTGGGCTTTCCTCTTGGGGGAGTTGCCAAGATATTTACTCAAGATTGGGAGGGCGATGTTACTGTTGTTATGCCAGCCACCGTTGCTCAGGTATGTTCAAAATCATTTTAAGGCTTACCTTTGATGACATTCAAATTAAAAATTATGTGTAGCTTGAGCATTGGGATTTAGTGTTATTCAAACCTAGTTTTGTATTTATTTTGAGAAGTGAGTAGAGTAGCTTCAGGTTTTATGTTAACTGTCAGAGTCTATCTATGCTGTTTTTCATATGCACATATTATTCAATAATCTTTGCCATGGTGACTGACTGGCTGTTTTTTTCGTGGTTTTTAACTATAACAGTACTTGAAAATTCTTCAAAACCCTACTCATCTGGAGCTTCAAAAGGCAGCCAACCAAGGGAGAAGATGCACTTGGGAGAAGCTTTCAGCTATGAAAGCAAACTGTGGCATTGAGCTTGCCCTTGATGAGTGTGTCGCAATTCTTAATCACATGCGTAGGCTTAAAAGGAGTGCTGAGAGAGCTGCCGCTGCTTCTGCTTCTGCCTCTGCTTCCTCTCATGGCCTTGCCAGCACAGCCAGATTTAATGCTTCAAGGAGAATTCCTTCTTGGAATTGCATTGCAAGAGAAAACTCGGCAGGCTCCCTTGAAGAAGATCTTCTTACAGATGTTACCTCATCTTTGCATCATGGAGTAGGTGGTTCCACAGGAATACCACATTCTGCTAGGAATTTGCGAGCCCATCGCAGTGCACATGATGGAAGTGATAGTGAGTCTGAAGGTGTTGACTTACATTCTTGGACAAGATCTGGTGGGCCATTGATGAGGAGTACTTCTGCAAATTTGTTCATCGATTTTGTCCAAAATCTAGATATTGACGCTGAAGTGAACAAAGGTCTGATGGCTCATCCTAGTTCTCCTGGATTTCAGATAGGAGGGAGGGATCCTTTTAGTCACAGCTCTAGGATGACAACACCAGATAGAGGTTCAGAATATGAGTTTGATCAGAGGGATTTGGGGAACAGACCATCTGTTAATGGTTCTAGCATTATGGTCACTGAAGGTGATCTCCTGCAGCCTGAAAGGACTCATAATGGGCTTGTGCTCAACGTTGTAAAGAAAGAAGACTTGGCATCGTCATGTGGAAGCCCTGGTTCAGGAAATTGCAGCCCTCAAGTAGCTGAGTGTGTTCAGCTTGATTGTCCAGAGAAGGATGATAGCTCAGCATCTGAATATGGCGATGATGATGTCACTGCAGTAAACTGCCAGAATGAAGTTGCTAATGAAATTCCCACTGGTTACTCTAATGTCCATGATGACGATAATTAGGATGTTGTAGATGGTTAATTTTAAGATTAATTTTGCTTCTATGATTCCGTACTTACCAAGTTGGCAGGGCAGAGTTCTTTTTGAGGTAACAAGTTGTCCGAGTTGATCCTATTCCCAGCTTATTATCAAACCCAAGTGTTGCTATTGTGCCCTTTCTCTGTATGGAATCCTTACTAATAACCAATTTCTAGCAGTTGGCAACTTGCACTTAATTACTTTTTTAGCGGCGAATGTTACTATTATTTATTTTTGCATTTACTTTGGACTTATTGGGTAAAGATTGGTATTGTATGACACATTTTCACTATATCTTTGTGCTAAATTTCATCCCATTCCTCCCAACAATTAGAAGGGAAAAAAAAAACTACTTAGCCTACCCTTTTCATCAGAATTCCTTTTCCTAGCCAGTTACATTCTAATGCTTCCACAATTACTATGTAAATAAATTGATTATTATCTATATTGACTAATGTCAATAATCACAAAACTAATATTTACATCATTTTTACTCAAGCATGTTACTAAGTCATGTTTATTAATTACTTTTTTAATCGGTTCTAGTGCGTAAATACCATATAACTATTATTTTTTATGTGTAGAGTATTTAAATTTTGTAAGTTATTAACATATCCCAACATATCTTATTGTTTGTACTATAGATTCATTATTTTTTAAAATATATTTTGACGAGATACGTGACAATTCTTTAATCAAATTGGTAGAATCTTAAAGTATATTGATTATGAATGAAAAAAAGGTTTAGTTAATATTGCAGTTGTTTTGTCAGTTAGTCAATAAATAATATAACTGGGCCACCGTTTCGCCGTTGAAAAGGTTTTTTCACATTTCACCCCCATAAAAAGATTGTCCTTAAAGTACCCTATTAAAGCACATAAGCAGTTAGATCATTTGGTTGTTGCATGTTCTTTTAATGAGCAAAGTTTGAATCCCAATTTTTCAATGTGAAAAGTGGAAAGTGAAAACTTTTTGAGTTATTAGAAAAAAATATAATTTTTTTAACCAAAAAATTCAACAGCTACTTTGCATTATCTAGCACTTTTGACAATGTCTCATCATTTAACGAAGTTCATAAATTACTTTTCCTAAATTTTAACAAATTCACTCAAGCGTTTTAGTTCTCTTAACCTCACAACGTCAAATTCTATGAATAAAGATTTTTACAAATTAGAATACCTAATAAAGGCTTGATGTTTGCCTTCTAGGTTCAATGAGAGTCAAATGGATATGAAATAAAGTTTAGATACAAATGTTATCAAGAATAATGAAATTGAAGCTATAAGATAATTAATACTCTTGATTTCTTGAGAAAATAAAGGTCTGCCTTTGTAGTGTTTGTTATCTTTATCTTCAATGGTGTTGGAAAAGTTAATTTGTAGCCCAAATGTGTTTAGAGCCTGAGTTAGTAATATTTGTTGAAAACACTTGAAACCAGTTGTCGAAATGTAGTTTGGATAACATGCATCGATCTTTTACCAAGATGATGTTGTACATATTATCAAAAAGAATTTTTTTGATATGGTGTTTTTGATGATTTATAAAGGTTTGAATGCTTATAATTTTCATTTATGTTGGAAAATGAAGTTGGGAAGTAATTTATAAGCCTTTGGAATGAAGATAGCCAAAAGGATGCAAACTCCCTTAAAGAGGATTCTAATAGTAAGTTTAAAATTGTAATTGTTATAATTTTGCATAAAGGATCAGAATCCTTAAGGAAAAGTTTCAAATACTTTGCAAGATTATGTATTCTGTATGATTTTCGCTTAAGGGATTAGAATCCTTTAATTGAGGATTTAAATCTCTCATTGAGAAATTCAAAAATTTGTCAATTGGATATGTTCCTTTATTCTAAAAGATGTGAGTCTTTATCAAAGTCATATCTGATCAGTAAAAGGGTATTTCTAGCACTTGTTTGAGCTTATAAATACTTCATTTAACATTCATTTTATACACTTTCTAATATCTTTACATCCAGTTCTCTTTAAGAATCATTTATCTTCTTTCATCTGTTTTTTGGTTCGTGGTTCATGTGTGTCCAAGAAGAACTTGAAGTGCAATCACATTCTTTTTCGAGTAGGCATTGTGTCTTGAGAATAACATTTTCAAAGAGACCATTTGCACCATAGTGGGGAAACTATTATCCTAAAAAAAGCTTCTAGAAATGCCTTGCTTACAATTTTCTTCGTTTCATCTTTTTCTCCATCGTTGTTCTTATTTGATTGCATAGTCTAACTTTCATATATAGTCGATGATCGAACTCTTGAGTATTTTCACTTTAAAGCATGGTTGTAGGTATCGTACTGGTACTGACCATACCAACCGATAGGCATCGATTTTTAACTAAATTCGTACTGGTAGCTTCTAGTACCCTTTCGATTTTGGTATTGGTCGTACTGGTAGTATTCGCCTATTTTGGTTGTACCAGCTGAAAAATAGTTATACCAACCAGTACATAACTTAAGTTTCTAAAAAAAAGACTAATATTGATTGTAAATTTGATGAATTAGATATAATTACATATAAATTTGATGAATATTTGATTAAATTACTCTAAAATTTGATGAATATTATATATAATTATTTATAAATTTAACGGTCATTAAAAAGTTTTAGCCTTGCTACTTTAATTGATATTTATCCTCTTATATTTAATGATGTTTTTTTAAACATTATATATAATTGATGAATATCTGATTTATGAAATTTATTTGATTTCATCTATTTTATATATGAAAATATTTTTTATATATAAATTAATAATGTATAAAATTCGATAAAATTCAAATGGTACACCAAAATAAACAGGCACTGACACGTACTAGTACTAAAACCAAAGCAGTATGTGCACCATATAGTACTGACTACTTTGCTTTAAAGAGTATTATGTTTAGATAAGGATTGATCTTTTCTCAAAATGAATCAATTGTATCTTTCAAAAAATGAAAATTTTGTATATTTTCAATTGGAAAATAATTTTATGTTTGCTAGAATTTATATGGACAAATATTATTCACTTGAAAACTTGTATTTTTAATAAAGGAAATTAATCCGAAATAATTAAATGCATATAGTGAGTTTTCAAAGTCATTTTGAAGTCCAAGAATATTTGTTTTTTTTTTTTCAAAATAATTTTTTTGATTTTTTTTTTTGCTTAGACATGAAAATATATATATATATATATATATATTTTACTTCCAAAATTTGAAAGGTTAAAGAATATGTCTATTCTAGGTGCTGCCATAACCTTATTTTCTCCATTTTTGAGTTGCTACCATAAATGGCAATAAAACATAGATCACTTCCGAGCTAGTCATTTGACATGATATGGCTTGGTCCATAGTAGCTAGTGTATGCATTTTAGGATGACAAAAATAATCTAAATCCTACCATTTTCATCAAACTCGTAGTTGCAGTTCACTCTCTAATTGCTGAACTTCTCGGACAAGGCCAACTATTTGATATCTTTGCTCTTGTCTTAACTAGGCAAACAATATCTACTTCGTGAAGCCTAACCAATTTGTAGATTTTCTTTTGCTCTAATGGATCAGTGAATCCCCTAGCATACACTAAAATTCTTAATGCAAAGTAGTTGTGGTTGACCCACTCGCCCCACTTTTGTCCGCGAGTAACCTTGGCCTTTCTCTTGCCTTTTTCTTTAGCGCCTACTTAGTTTGAGTAGTAGACTCAAGGTTCTGCTCCTATTCCTCATTATCCTTAACAGATAGTTGGTCTAGGATATTTGGATAGGAACATTCATGGCTACCTTTTCGCTTGCTACCTTGGGTTTCTAGTCTGTGGTTTACTACTAATCTCTTGCCCATGTTTTTCTCTTGTCATCATCAGAAGATAATGCCAACTCAGTGCCTGCTGTTGCCAAACATTCTTGATTCAAAATTTCATTGATCTAAATTGCTATGGAATGTCCTTGCACGGTTTGCTCCATCTCTACAATGACTTGGAATTTATTTATTTATTTTTTGTAGCTATCTTTGATGTCTACTGTTTTCCTAGTTTCCTGGCTCCTTGAGCTTCTTTCCACGCCTACTTTCCCTGCCTTTTCCTTTTTGGCCAATTCAGTTTAGGGGCCACAAAATTCACACAGCATTTTGTTCTATGTCTAAACGTTTTGCATAGATGTCATTTTTGGGGCCACAAAGGTACTTCAATTCCCACTGTGACTAGACTACCGATCCTTAATCGTACTAGGTGTTACATCATCAAAGTTTAGTTCAACATAGACTTTGGCATAGTTCAATTATTTTTGCTTAACAGTTGCCTTGTCCATGAAGGGGGGTTACAATTACACTTGTTAAATAACTGATTCCATCTTGAGTATATAACTTAAGAGCAATTTTCTCCAAGAGAGAAAAAAAAAAAAAAGCAAGCACTTATGATGATGATTGGCCTATTGCCAATATTCCACGGTCCAATCCAAGATCCAATCACAAGTTTCTTCGTTGGAAACTTAAATAGGTAAACTCGTGGCATTATTGGCTTGATTTCAATAGATTCATTTCTACCGAAATTAGATTTGCTCTAGAAAGCATCTAACTATAGTTCAGGAGTATTCCTAGAAACGAATGATTAAAATCATGCTCCAATTAAATATAACATTCTCAATAATGCAATACAAAAAATAAAATTCAATCGAGAAAGGGAATAAACAAAACTAACTGCAATCTAAGATTATTATAATTAGAAATGGTGTTGTAGGAAGCACTTCAAAGAGTCCAAACGTATAAACCGCCTCAAAGAGCCTAGGTTTACAAATCCATCCAGTATTAAATAAATCCATCAAAAAATTCATAAAACCAGATGCATAAACCCAGCTAGTATTGCAACTATTGCAATAAGGAATTTTTTCCCCAAAGAAACAACAAATGGCACCCTTCGAACTTAAAACTGTTCAACTATTTTTTATAATGGATTTGATAGTAAGTAAATAAGTATCAGCAGAAGAGATAAATCAAAAGAGATAACATAGAGCACCAAAGTTGAAAGTACTTACAATATCACATAACATAAAAAAAAAAAAAAAAAAACCGCATATATTGAATAGAAAACCAATGGCACTGCCCCAACATGTGTTTTATAGTTTAAAATCTCCTTAACATGTTCCTAAAAGGGTGAATCAAAGATACTCCCAAGAGTGCTTTTGTGTTGCCTGATTGCAGGGTATTCAATAATAGATAACTTTTGGGTGAGTTTATAGAGCAAGTCAATGAAGAAAAACAACCTAATCAATTTTATCCAAAGGGTATTACCCCAAAAATGCAAATAAAACAAAGGATTTAATATAAATATTTAAATTCATTTTTAATTCTAAACACAATTACCTTACAAGAATACTTGAAAATATTAAGAGATAAGTGTCGTTGATGAGATTTATTCTATTTAGGCTGTTCTGCATTCTATTAGATAGAGGAAAAGGCAATATGTAGCCAACTAATAACTAAAAATGCATATAAAAGAGAGCGATTAAGTTTCCTTCCTTATTTAACGTATGAAATTCACTTCATCTTCTATTCTAGCTTGAGGCCTAGCCAAAGTTTACCAAGCTAAAATCCAATAAATTAATAAAAAGAGCTCATAAAACATAAAAACTTGTTTGCTATATCCATAGTCTCAAACTCAAACATCAAATATTTAAGAGTACAAGAGGAAAAAAAACTCACATCATATTCATTTTTTTTTGCTTTTGGCAGTAATGCTATTTGCGTCTAACTAAAATGTTGAATAAGAATTAATAACTAACTATTGGCAATCAATTTCTACATTTTCAATGGCAGTTTTGAGCTATGTGCATAACAATTTTCAAAAGAACTAAAGGGAGAGAATGTGGAGTTGGCTAGAAAGAAAAGCGTGCTTTGATAGAAATAAAATTGCAGAGGAGTTAAGATAAACTCCTTGATCATGAAATCGCCTTCCATATTATTGCAATCTTGTTCGATAGTCCTATAATAGTGTAAGCCTAAATAATGTCTTCCTTTAGTTTGCTTTTGAAGAAAGCTTAAAATGCAAAAGAATGTTGAGTTTTTAAGAATTAAAACTTACAATTCTTCCAAAAGTGATGTTGCTTCTAAGTCTAGCTTTGATTTGAAGCCCCTTAAATTTCCCCTTATCAAACAATCAACCCAAAAATCCTTTTAATTTAATTAGAAGGTAAGCAAAAAAGAACTAATCCAAACCAGTCATTGTAAATTGCAAACCCTAAATCCAATTAAAGTAAGCTGAAACCAAACTTCAAAATAGAACAAATCAAGCAAAAATTGATGGCTTTAGTAGCTCTTTGTTAATTATGCTCCATAACCTTGTAGACACCCTATTTTGTCTCGATCGATTTTCAAATCATCGGAGATACTATTTGAGGTGTTATCAAGGTTATTTAGGCAATCAAGAATTAGTCATTCATCACTCCTAGCTAAGGTAGGGTGCTCAGAGAGCTAAAGTTATGAAAAATCTACATATTTGCATGCATGTATTGATACATAGCTTTTATGTATCAATAAGGGGTTTTCACATCACCAAGATTCAAAATTCCATTATTTGTATTGATACAAAAAGGGAATGTATCGATCATGAGGCAATGTGTTGATGCATGAGCTAATTGTATCGATACAGGGTTATGTCATAGCTAAAATTCAACTTTTGGCTAAAATGTATCGATACACAAGTGATCGTATCAATACATATTGCTATGTATCAATATAATCTTCCTTGTATCGATAAATTCTAGGTTTTTTGCTGAGATGTATCGATATAATATGCAATGTATTGATAAATCTTATTGATTTTACCTAGCTTGTATCCTTTTCACTCATCGGCCCCATTGCATTAAATCACAAATTTGATCATGACTTTGGCTCCAAAAACCATATAATATTAGATATAACTTCCTTAAAATCATATGGACTTCATTTTTGGGCTTAAACATTAGGTTTTAACATTTTTGAATGGTCTATTAAGCTTGTTAGAAGGGCATTTCATGCTATAATGTGGATAAAAGATGGGCAAGTTTGACCTTGCTCATTGTTCTAGCCCATGCATAGTTTGTTTTTATTATCAAGGATGTACATCAACCAATAAAATGTTGAAAGGTTGCTCTTTGGTACAATAAGTCAACATATTGTCTACCCCAAATGTCCTAAATGCCTTATCTTTGTTAGGTTCTTACTCGCTGAGATTAGATCCTATATAAGGTTCATGATGTGCTCAGCAATAAAAAAAACATTTACACATTTACACCAGCCACCATACTTTAAAAATATTGATTCCCATAGGTTCCCCATTAGCCCTCCAAAGCCCTCGATAACCATAGCCATCACCTCACCTTACAAAACACTCCTCTAGCTCATTCCTAGCCAACTTTTCTTGTTAAATCATAGCAAGGGAAGGCAAGAAAGTGACCTATAAGTTCAAAACCTTTTTTGCTCAACAAGGTTCTCAAAGCTTTTAAGGTATATTCCTTATCCTTTTTATCTTCATCCATTTTTTTTACATTTCTATATTTTAGTGAGCTTTAGCATGTTGACCATGACCTTGTCTTAGGATCTTCATGCATATTGTGGCCTTGGATGTGGTAGACTTAGGATTCTTCATGTTTTATTGACTCTTCTATCATGTTTCTTAATTCTTATGCACTTACTTCATCTTAAAAATGTGTTTTGACACTGTCACAAAATTCCAACATGTTGTTTTTTGTTGTTTAAGTATGTTTATATCATTTTCATGGCAAATTCCTTGATGTCACATACTTAGCTAACATACTCATGCATTTTCATGCTTATCTTCACATGTCGTCATCCTTTTCCATGTTTAAATGTCATTTTTGCTTATTTGAGCATGCCTTCCATGTTCATTGTCATGAACATCACATTTAGTTCATCATGTGTTTGTCAAAATGCTTGTTTGTTGCTTGTTGAAAATCTATTTTCCTAAAACCCTCGAGTTAAGCCTATATTAATTTTAATAAATAAGGATTAACATGGACTTAAGGTTTCCTATTCATTGGTTTTCTAATCATAGGGAAAAATTAAGTTTTGCATGTTCGAATTCAATTTTTATTGGGATTAGGTATTTTATTTTCAAAAATAAAATATCCCTTTTAGTGTTCAATGTTGTTTGTGCTTTGGTCTTTTTGTCTATAGCCCACTAGCTTCTGACATGGTTAATGGACTATTCCATTGTTCCAAATTACTTAGGGATTATGTGAATGAGCTTGTGAAGCCATTGTCATTCACCCCTTTCTATCTTGGACAATTGAATGTTCGGGGCTAAGTTTTGTCCTAGGAAGTTTGACAAAGCCGAAAAAACTTTTCTCTTTTGTCTTGGCAGCACTGTCGTCATGACTTGAAAAATCATTTTTGAACCCTAAACAGTTTTTCATGAATTGCATGATATTTTCCCTAAAAGGTCATTGAATTACTTTTTCAACAGTTTCTTGTTTTCCTAGGATCATTCTGTATGAGGAAATTATGATTTTTGGGAACTAACGTTGTCTGGAACCCATGGAGTTAGTGATTTATATTCTATTTGGGCTATTTCTGTCCACCTTAAGATTTTTTTTTGAATTTTCAAAATATTTTTCCCAAAAATTTCATGAAATTACCTTTTCAAAAAGGTATTGTTTATGATTTAAAAATTTTGAATCAAATATGATTTTTTAAAATCTATTGTACCTTTTCTCTTACATGTGCCATCTGTGTTGTGCTAGATCCAACTTGAAAAATTATTTTCCTCTCGGAAAATGATTTTTTTGGATTTTTGGAATATTTTTATATTAACCTTTATCGAGTCACCTTTCCAATGATATCTCACTTGACCCATAAAATCCTAGGATTAGTTTAGAATAAAATCGAAAATGTGGATAGCACAATGCTATCCCCTATTTTAGCATTTGTCAAAATGAACCTATTTTTTAAAATTCTCACTTCAAGCATTTGCATGTCTCTAAACAACCTCGATCAACCCCGTCAAGGCAAGAATATGTGCCTACTTGCCCTTAGGCTTGGATCAGAGCATGGACATTTTTCAAAATATTGTTAATTTCTTTTTTATCAAATCCCATTTTTATTAAAAAACTATCGACTTTGTCAAGAAACCCTAAAAATGTTACTTTGTCAAGAAATAGTCGATTTTTTTCAACTTAAAATTTTCACTGTCACTTTTTCAAAAATAAAAAATTTTCTCTCTTGGATTTTCTCCAGACTTTTCCTAAATTCAAACCAAGCTTTCATGTTTCACGTAACCAACTGATCCAAACATGTTTCAAAATTGTCGATTTGGTTATTTCAAGGTAATTAATGATAATTATGTACATTTTGATCATTTCCTTTTTCCATTTTTTTTGTGACTTATTTTGTGCAGTATTATTTCTTTTTTGTCTTACTAACACGTTTCTTTTTGGTGTCTACCTTGCATTCATATTTTCAAGTAATTTTCAAAAATCATAAAGGCAATGCTTCGTGTCCATATTCCTCTGATGCTTGATGCAGAGTATCTTATCTTTAAAGTTAAATCTAGAACTCATTTTTATCAAATCTCTCTATGCTTTCCATTTCTCTGGTATGCATATGGGATTAAAACTATATTTAAAACCCATATTTACTTTTTTATACAAATTCATACATAAAAGGGGATTATATTGAAATAATAACAAGTCAAAATCAAGGAAACTAAAATTAAGCTTAAACATGGCTAGAAGGTATTGATTTCGGGCGTCGCAATGAGGTTCGTACCTTATTGTGCATAACCAACTCTCAAACCTAACATCAAATCCTTGGACTACGTAGATCATGGAATTGATGTTTCAAGTCTCATAACCCGAAATATTATTTTCGATAAGCATTAAATCACACATAACCTAAATGGTTAGTATGACTCCAAGTCTCTGGCCACTTCATGGTGGCCATCTAAGACTAGTTGGATGAGTGATTCATCCAAAAGTCCCCCTTCTTTATCAAGGGTTGAGAATCCATACCTTTTTGCTTCCTTCATTTTAAAAGGGAAAAATCTTGATCGAGAAGGTACTTTCTCATCAAGAAAAAATATTTTTAGGTTAAGTGCAGTTTCTCACTTCATGAAGATACTTTCTGGGGGTGTACATTGCCAATAGCTTAGAGACTTTATTGAGAGGAATTAGAGAGTTAGGTCTATGACTAGTCATGTTTTACTTAGTTCTTGGTTTCCTTGATTTCGATCATTATTTAACTATAATCCCTTTCCATTTTTGTCTATTAATGTTTTCTTTATCATGATTTTTGTCTTGTGATCATCAAGGACTGCCTTGTTTTCAAATAAATATCCATATAATAAATATAGTAATTAGGGGTAAACAAAAGGTTTGATTGTTTCCTTGACACACATCGTGTAGATGCATTTGCATTAGCTTTTCACCAAACCCCAGGGTAGGATTAGAGTCTCAAATATTTTGTGTCTGTCATGAGCAACCCTCCGTATAAGCATAGCAAGAAGTTCTCAGGTGTAAATTACCAATGCTTCTCATGAGTAACCCTCCACATTTTCATAGGAAAACACATCCACTAGATTAAACATATTTTGCTAAGCCTGCGAAGGGTTTAGGATTTAGGTGCCTTGATTGTTCTTACCGAACAGAGGAACAATTCAGATACCGATTTAGGTTATCAATTGAAACCCTATATAGTGAGCTTTCTAAGCTAAACCATGTCAACCATACTAAAATACTACTAAAGTAACCCGGAGGATAAAGACAGTTAAGGAAACACGGCTAACCTTTACTCTTGCATACTATAGCTACAGAGGTGATAGTGAATGAACATTATCACCCATATGTGTCATGTCAGTGTCAAGATACACTGTTATGCCATTTGATTAACGGCTGACCCTCATCGATAAGTAAGTGATGGCAAATGAATGTTGTCACTCACAAAGCAACCGTATCACTTTAAAAGAAGGTCATATCCAACCTAAATAAGCCATTATGCTACCTGAATGGCAGCTTAATGCATATCTTACTTTGGTTGGTGATAAATGAACATCACTGCCTATTGAGTTGTTTTTATCCCTAAGAGGTATCATACCATCTTGATAAAGGCAAAACGTTACCTAAATAAGCTGCTATAATGTTCAATCAATGGCTCGATGCATGTCAAATAATAGGTGATGGCACACATATATAGTTGTTAAGTTCATCCACTTATCCTTTAAGGCAGCATATCACCTCACTAAGGGCAATCTTAAATCTAGACATGTGTTATGTTGCCTGTGGGTACTTAGATTGCCATGATATGTGTAATTGTCATGTCCACCTCTAGGCATCATAACACCTACATTTTATGTGATTTATTTTCATGCTTTCATTCTTTATTCTTGTTTGTATTATTAACCTATTTCCTTCTGTTTGTTTTGCTTGCTGCATGCATCATTTCATCGTAATCATCATGACAATTAGCTAAAGGTTTAGTGTCCAACAAGGGGTGTCTATCATAGAGTCACAATCTATTGTTACTCTATGATTTTTTGAAGAAATCAAGGCATGGTTAGAGGGTTAACAATATGAAAATAAAAGGATTCTTAAGTCCAGTTACATCTCGACAATGAATGAAAGGGTTAAGACGGCATACAATCAAAATGATTGGTAGGACTTAAAATGCATATAGGCTAGTTAGAATAATGATGAGAGAGAATCATTCATGAAGAGGTATAGAGCATAGCCTTACAACTCCAGGTCTAGATGGATTTTAGTCTGTTGCAAGTGGTGACACAGTTTTAGAATTTGGCATACCGGTGCTTCACCTTAAAATGGGACGACTTGGTCTTTATCGTTGATAAGTATACTACATTGCTGGATTAAAAGGGTAAAATTTGATAGCTTTAAAGCATTGAAATTGCCACCTATAAGAGGAAACTAGCTTATATTCAGAGTCTTGGGTTAGTGATCATGTCAAGATGAAAGCAAATAATAAGTGTATCTTTTGGATCAGCCTGAAAAAAATGATGGTGAGCCTCACTGATCTACCAGAAAATTTAAGACATCTACCCTTTAACTATATATGGGCTTGTAATATTCCTAAAAGTCTTGTGCTACGTAGAGGTTGCAGTAGTAGACTTCTTTTTCATGTTATGTTGTGACATCAACCCGGCATCTATTATCATTGCCAAAATTATCCAAGCCTTAAATTTCTATAAGAAAAAAGATACATGTCAATATATTGGATGCTTTCCACTTTCTAAGTTTGGCTCTATAGTCATCTTTAGGTTGAAGATAAGTGTTATACAACTTTTTATCAGATTTTAACCCTCTCACTGAGCCTCTAAAAAGGAATAGACTCAAGAAAAATTCCAAAAACAATAGGTTAAGAAGTTTAGAACCTAAAAAAAGAAAAGGTTATGTGGAAAGCGTCATAGATCTTCCCATAATTAATCATGTACGTGTTTGGTGACTACAGTTATTCTTATTCATGGGAGTATGAAAAGGTACTAGTTGTGTGCCTCTTTTAGTTCTCTGATAATTCTAGTGCCAACAGGTTATTCCATTCTTTCAAAACCTTAGACAATAAGACTTTGACTATGATAAGGCTAACTACAAAAGGAAAGTCTAGGTAGCTTTTGAAGCTTGGAGATAAGCCTACTATATGCAGAGGTACATAAGGAACATAACATGACTTCAAGGTATAAAGAGTGGAGGATCTACCGCATCAATGATGCCTTGTCGCAAGCCAATGATGGTTCAACTCAAATTTTAATAGGTGAGTTACCTTCTGAGGTTGAACTTCTTAAACAAGAATTTAAACAAGATCGAACAACTTTTGCCTTAGAAATCACCTATTTGAAGGAATAGAAAAGCCAATTAGAGATAAACCTCTACGTTCGAGATTAAGAGATTAACTGGGTTGTCAAAGAAAGAGACCATGTTAAGGAAGATCTTGAAAATCTAAAGAATGACTATACGACACTTAAAAAAGCAAACAAGTACTGATGTGTCTATAAGTCATCACTGAGTGGGAAGAATAGCTCACCACCCTCGATAAAGGGTTGAATTAATTGAAAGAAAAGGCTCAAGCCACTTGAAAGAAGCTTGTTTGAGCTTGCGCTCTTTTAATCTCTTATAGAAAGAAGAATAGATGCCTTAAAGCTTAGGTGTGGGACTTAAGAGCAGACCAAGTTGAGAATGGAACTCTGACACTCAAGGTTCAGAATCTGAAGCAGTTCTTCCAAGCTCATTAAGACTAGATCGATGACTTGGTGAGGGCCTTCAACAATGAGAATAAGATTAGCATCACCACTTTACTGAGCAAATTATAAGTGGCTCAATTTTTAAGGTGAGACATCATTCCTATCAGAGATTAGGAGCAAAAACTATTAAATTTCCTGGAACACATGATTAAATAATGTAATCTTGTTAGATACTTTCAAATGTGATCACGTTTAATTAACTTTATTTATTACTTTATAAAATATGCTATTAGTGAAGCAGTCCTTGAGCTAATTGTCTCTTGCATTCACATAATTAACTCTATTTTTTTTATTTTTTTATTCATTTATACATGTTAATAATTATTCATTATCATAATTTCATACTTATCATCATTTTGTCGTAAACAATCATTAATGAATGCATGTCATAAGAGTTTAATACAAGAATGGTCGTAAGAGTGTAAAGGATTATGAAATCAAGTGAAGATCATGGACTTGATTATCTCACACCACTACAATACTCGTTGTCGCAAATAATCATGGAAAACGATCACTAAACTAACAAGATATCCTTTTAAAAAAAAGAAAATTTAAGGTTTTTCAAAGTTGGTAAAAATAAAACCTTTTGTATTCTTCCAATTCTTTGGTGGAGTACAAAAGATATTTTGATCTTTTAAAAATCTTTTATATTCTTCAGCTTTCTAGTGGGGTATGAAAGAGAACGATAAAAACTTTCACTTTTTTCCAGTTTCTTCGTAGGATGCAGAAAAACTTTTGATTTTTGAAAATATTAAAAACTCAATTTTCTCAAACAGAGTAATAAATTTGTTTTATAAATTTTATGTTGATATATGAAAATTACAATTAAATACCAGATATTGAAACTGAACTAAAATCAAATTTTATGTTAACACATAATTAATAAAGTACCAATTACTCGATGTTATGAGAGCGATTTTCCTTAGTCATGATTGTAATTGACTCTTGGACTCTTTAGAATTGTTTTTTTAGAATTATTACAGACTTCAAAAGTTGCTTTTAAGGATTTAATAACCCTAGAAATACAAACTTCGGTAAGGGAGCAATCTCACCTAGCTGGTGACTCCAAGACAAATGGTCATTTTATAATGACTATTTAGGGTTATCTCAAGTGAGTAATTCATCTCAATGATTTGCCCCTATAGATACACCATTTTGTCTGGGCCATCATCAATGGCATTAGAGGTCATTATTTTGAGCATCCTTTAGGTTCCACAAATGAGCATGGGTCAATTTCCCATCATTTCCAACCAAAGCAAGGTAATTCAGAGAGCCAAAAGTTTAAACTTTCACATGTGGTATCAATACAAAAGGTTTTGGTATCAATATCGAAAGTGTGTTCTCAATACTTAGTGTGTTAGTATCGATATAGGCCTTAGCAATAGCCAATTGCGATTCTTGGCAAAATATATTGATACACAAGTAAGAGTATTGATACAAATCCCTAAAGTATGGATATAGCCTCTAAATCTTGACATTAGAAACAATTTCTTGCTCTTGGTATCAATATATACTTCATTGTATGGATACTTATAGGTAAAAGTTGTCTCATGCATCGATACAAAATGTTTTATATCGATACGTAGAGGCATTTTTGCCCAGTTCAAGTCATCTTTCAACTATTGCACCATTAATCTTAAAATCTGATTCAAACCTGATTTTTGTCGCAAAAATTGTCATAATTCATACCGTAGACACCTCATTTTATCCGGGCTAAAATTTGGCATCCCAAGACTTAACTAAAAGATGATAGAATTAGAAAATAATAAATGAACTGGGTATGACTATCAAGTGCCGTGTCACCATGCACTATTAGGTGACACGACGTTAGGAAAAAAGTTTTTTTTTTAGGGAAGGTCAGAAATGCCTATGGGTATATTAAAGAAAAATATAAAAATAAGACATCAAAGGTCACTATTCGAGGTGTCACTGGAGTCATTCAAATGAGTACACAGGTTAATTTCCCTTTGTTTGTGACCAAAGTGAGGTATTCAAAGAGCCTAAGGTACGTGCAAGTTATATTGGTGCATAGGTATTGATGCAGGCCTTTATGTTGCCAAAAAATTGAATTTTCACATGTAGTATCAGTATAAGAGGGTTTAGTATCAATTCCTAAGGTGTGGTATCGATACTTGAATTGTTTGTATCGATATAGACCTTAGCAGTAGCTAAACTTGTGATTTTTGGCAAAATGTATCTATACAGAAGCATGATTATCGATACAAATCCATGGAGTATCGATATAAGCCTCTAAATCTTGAGACTGAAAATAATTTTTTGCTCTTAGTGTCGATACACACCTTATTGTAGCGATACTCAAGCGTAAAAGTTGCCTTGTGTATTGATACATAATGTTTTGTATTAATACATCGAAGCATTTTTACCTAGTTTGAGCTATTTTTCAGCCTTCAAAGATACGATTCAAACACAATTTTTGCACCAAAAATCATTGTAATTCATATCAGGCCTGAGTTATGGGCTTATGATTGGATTTAAACAAAATTTTAAAGCCCAAATACCAATGATAATGGTCATTTTCATGAAATATATGGTTGTAAGAGGGCATGCCAAGCATATATCTTGTTAGAGGCTATTACAACATTTTTGCCCCACTACTCTACGTGATAAAACCAATGGGAAGAAGGCCAACTGAGCATAGTAGCTGGAGATATCCTTTACTTGAATGAAAGATCAAAAATACCTTTGGTTTGTTTCCCAAAAGCATTGGTTGACCCTTGGATTTAAGAAGAAAAAGTTGGCTAGCACAGAAGACATACAGACTCTTTCAGCCACTTCCAAAAAAAATCCTCCAACAATTTTTAGCCCCAAAATCTCTCCGAAAACATTGTTCCATTGACCTTTATACTTCATTCTCTTATTTCCACAAAAACACCACCAAAAACCTCTAAAAAATTAACCTTTCACACACTTTCACCCTTGAAACACCTTACCATTAACAATATTACTAGAAAGGTTCTTCCTTTCATCCTTTCTTGCTAAATAATATCAAAGAGAATAAAAGAACAAAGCTTAAAGTCATTGTTTCAAGTAAAGAGGAAAGTTTAAGCATTTTTTGCTGTAT
Source organism: Adansonia rubrostipa (assembly GCA_038381775.1). Classification (NCBI taxonomy): domain Eukaryota; kingdom Viridiplantae; phylum Streptophyta; class Magnoliopsida; order Malvales; family Malvaceae; genus Adansonia; species Adansonia rubrostipa. Next base: position 515,612 of record JBBYHM010000011.1, on the reverse strand, counting down.
TTTCGTTACCTTACTCCATATATTTTTTGATTTTATCATCTGTATAATTTTAGTGAACCATTTATACTGCCATGACTATCTTAGGACTTTCATGCATTATTGCTACCTTGGTGTGGTAATCTTAGGATCTTGATTTTTTTTTTTTTATACCTTGATGTTGCTTGGTAGGCCAAACTTCTACTATTTCATTCTGTCATCAAAATAGTCCCTTATTCATGCATTTTTTGTCATATTTCATCTGTTTTCACATGCTTAATGTATGCTTGAATGTTCTTCCTAAGATGCATTGAGTATTTTCATGCATTTTTGGCATTTTTAAGAACTTTCATGGCATAAAAATACATTCTTGAAAATTTCAACATTCTTTTCTTCACTTAGATATGTTCATGTCACTTCATGCATCTTATTTGTCATCTCCTCACATTTTTGTTACCTTTTCCATGTCAAAATGTAATCTTTGTTTGTTTCCATGTGTAATACTTTTTTATCTTTGTGCATGTTGTACTTTATTCATGATTTCTTTCTCAAAATGCATGCATGCTTGTTATAAAAAAAAATTGATTTTTTTTTAAAAACCCAAGTCTATGCTACCTTCAAATGGGGACTAATATAGATTTAATATTTTGATTAAATTGGTCCTTCAATCTTGGGACAAACTAAACTTCCAGGTTTGGATTCATGGAAATAAAATGTTGTTTTCTTTTGTTAAAGTATTAAGCCTTGATCTGGAGTCTAATACATTCTTTAGTGATACAGTCAAAAGGTTGTTTCATGGTCTGAAACTACTCCGGGATTGTGCAATGAACTCATATGCCCATGTTACCTATTCCTTTCTATCACAGATGTTTGGATGTCTTAGATTCAAGTCTGTACTCGGATAAAACTAGAAAATACAGAAAACTCCCCTGTTTTTGCTCTGGCAACACCATCGTCTAATTTTGAAAAATTATTTTCAAGTCATAAATGATTTTTTCTAGAATTTTTTGATATTTTTCCATTTACCGGCATTAAAATGCCTTTCCAACGGTGTCTTGTTTGCCCTCAAATCATCCTAGATAAGGGAGTTTCGATTTTTCAAACCTTTGCTGCCTGGGACCTTAGAACCAACTTTATTTGGGCCATTTTGGCTCATCAATTGATTTCTCTAAATTTTTTAATAATTTTCCTAAACATTTTGTGAAATTCCCTTTTTAGAAAGGTATTGTTTACAATTTAGTGATTTTGGATGAGCCCGAAACAATTTTTCAAATTCTATCACACCCTTTTCCTTGTACATGATGCCAATGTTGAAGTAGGCCTAATTCTAAAAATTAATTCACCTAAAAGCTATTTTTCTAGAATTTTTTTAAATATTTTTATATTAGTCCTCGTCTAGTTACTTTTCGATGATATCCCATTTACCCTCTAAAGCCTACGAATGAACTCGGAATAAATTCAGGAATAGAGATGACACAATGTTGTCCCCTATTTTTAACCCAATTTTTGAAACGCCTTTATAAAGACATTCGAATGTCTTGAAATAAACTCGATTGTATCCCCTACAGTATAAGCACTTTAGACTCAGATCAAAGCTTAAGGCAAAATTATATTTTATACAAATCTTCAATTCTCTACTTTTAAAATCCACTCTGAGGGGATACTTCAAACCTGTTTTTCACTAAAAAAACTTGAATTTTTTCCCTCAAATTTATTCGAGATTCCTAATTATTTTCTGAAATCATTAAATATTTTCATCTTTGGGATACTTAAACCCCACAACTTTGAAAGGATACTCCAACCTCTTTTCTCATTAAAAACTCGAATACTCTAACCCTACCTCTCTAAGGAGATACTCTAACCCGCTTTTACCTCAAAAAATTTGAAAATTGTCTCTCTTTCGGATGTCTTGAATTGTTTTTATTAAAATCTTTTTCGTCCCTTAAATTACCTCTAAATCGAAACCCATCTCTAAATTGTCATCCAGGTTATTCTTCAATAATCAAAGACAATTATGAGATATTTTTTGATTGTCCATTTTCTACGTTCTTTTGTTTATGATTATTTGTTTATGATATTATGATATTCTTTTTCGTCTTACTAACACATTTCCTTTTGTGGTGACTATCGTGCATTCATGTTTAAAATTCGTTTCTAAAAAAAATTTTGCAAGGCAATGTTCCACAATAGTATCTCTCAAGTGCCTTATATAGAATATCTAAATTTTTAAAATTTAATCCAAAAATCATTGTCTTAAAAGATCTCTATGCTCTTCATACCTTTATGGTGCTTGAATGATATCAAATTATCTTTTAAAACCCGACTTTACCTTTTCCATGAAAGTTGATGTATAAAAAGGGGATTATATCTAAATAATAACCAAATGGAATTGATTAAGCCGAAACAGAAGTGAGACATAGTTAGTAGGTACCGATTTCGGGTGTCGTGGGGGTTGCTAATCCTTTCCCACGCATAACCACCTCCAAACCCAACTAACGAATCTTTGGACATTGTAGACCTTGAAATTAATGTTTTGAGTTTCGTAACTCAGAATATTATTTTCGATAGGCATCCGATCCTTCCTAGCCTGAAATGATCAGTGGTGACTCTAAGTTTTTGGTCACTTCATTATGGACATCAAGACTAGTTGCATGATTAATTCGCCCAACAGTTTCTATCCCCTTCATATTACTACAACTATTCCAAATCTCGATCGCTAGATAACTTAAAGGCTCAACCATCACCATATATCTTTTAAGTCATGCACACCTACTTTGGATTATTTAGAAAGAAAATGAAAAACGGGTATGTGGTGACAACTTAATGACTCCACTAGGGAGTAGATTAGAGAGTTAAGCCTATGACTAGCTCTATCTCGCTTGATTTTTACTTTTTCAAATTCCCTTATTATTTGGTTTCAATCCTTTTTCACCTTTATCCACTAACTTTTTAATTTTTATGGGTTTTATCCTATGATTATTAGGGCTATTTTGTTCCAGAATAAATATCTACTTGAATAAGTATGGTAATATGGGAATAAAACAAAAGGTTTGATTGTTTCTTTAACACACCCATGCACTTGCATGTACAGTAGATTCCTACCAAACACCATGGTAATGCTACGAACCCAATTACTAGGAGGAAGTAAGCCATCCACCTTCGTTAGTAACCTCTGCATAGGCATGGCAAGACCTTTTGGGGTGTAAATTACCTATGTCTCTTATGAGTACCCCTCCACATTTGCATAAGGAAAGGAAATACATTCATCGAATTAAACCTGTTCCACCAAACCCACGATGGGCTTAGGATTAGGGTGCCTCAACTGTTCTTATAGGATGAAAGAGTGATTTGGATATCAATTTAGGTGTTAACTTAAATCCATATAAAGAACCCTATGAGCCAAACAATGTCGAGCCATACTGGATTGTTGCTAGAATAACCTAGGTAATAGGGTCACTCGTTGAGACACTTCTTACCTTTACTCTTATATACCGTGGCTATGTGGGCGATGATAGATGAACATTGTCACTAATGTTTGTAATTTTATTTCGTGGTTATTTTAGGGTATGCTGTTATGTTCTATGACTAAGCTTTTTCAATAAGTGGGTGATAGCAAATGAATGTTGTCAGCTAAGATGCCCCCAAAAAAGTTTATCTGACCAAAATAAACCATTATGTTATCTAAACGATGGCTTAACATGTACTCACCATGGATGAGGACGAATGAACGTCACCATTTAATTGGTCAGTCTTGTCATTGCAAGGTATCGTGTCACCTTGCTAAAGGTGATTTTAACCTGGACATGCCATTAGGCTATTCGTTTGTTGTCAACTGTCATGTTAACTCCTAGGCATAGTGCCACCTACTATCAGGGCAATTTTTGTGATTTAATTTTTTGCTTTTCTTCTTTTTGCCAATATTCTCCAACCCTGTACTACCTTATTGTTTCATGTTTATGTCACATGCATCATTTCTTACCTCAAACATGTGGAGACAATTGACTTGGGGCCATAGTGAACGAACACCGTAATGCCTAGAGGATTTTTGCCCCATCAGCATCATATTTCTTTAATAAGTTCAAGGGCATAATTCATCCATTTGTATGGATTTTTTCCCTACATGGGCCATTCCACCATGGCCGGTGCTATAGGGACATAATGTTATGCCTCTCACACATTTCATCTACCACTACTAATACTATTTGCAATCCTAAAGGAAGATTTCCATGATAACATTTTCATGCTCATGGCATCTTTTCATACCTTACATTAACATCCTCATTACACCCATTTACATACATACATGCATACTTCCATACCTAATTCAAGAACCTGAGGATGTAGAGTGGTGGCTTACATGAGTGCCAAAACTTTTCTAAAAGAACTTTACTGTTCTTGAGAGGTATCAAAGAAAGACTGTCACTATTAACCATGGGAGATGAGTACTTGACTAGAATTGAGAGACTAGAGTTCATGTATAAAGAAGATCAAGAGCACATGCTTCATAAAAATAATGAACTGCAAGCTTAGATAGCCATGTTGATGAATATGGTGTATCGGCCTCCATAAAAGAAAAAAGGCAAGCTAGTGTAACTGATATAAAAAAAGGGTCAACAAATTCCAAAGATCACCTAATAGATGGCACCAGAGTTATCCCTATCTAAGAGGAAGCAGTTTAGGAGCAACAACCTCATATACAACCAATTCCACTAATGTACCTGATTATCTACAAAAATCTGGTTGTAGCACCTATGTATTCTAGATTTTATGGGGTAAGTACTAAACCTTCCCTGGCTCATCCGTTATTGCTCAATCTAAAAGACCTTATAGAGCAAGAGGAACTTAAAAGTGTCTAACCTTCAGAAACTACAAAAGACCTTAGTATATACCAGTAGCTAGATGAAGACTTAGTACAATCAAGAAGAGCAACAAATTTGGAATCATCGATGCCAAATCTCTAGGCTTAGTTTTCAACCTCATCATTCCACCCAAGTTTAAGGTACCCAAGTTTGAAAAGTATAATGGGCCCATAGATCCAACTACCTATATTAGGATGTATTATTGAAATATGGTCGAGTATGAAAGGAATGAGAAACTTTTAATTCACTACTTCCAAGATAGTCTAACTAGGGTAGCAACTTGATGGTACAATGAGCTGGTAAAAGCTAAAATCCAAACATGGGTTGATTTTGCTAAAGCCTTCTTGGACGACTACAAGCACGCTTCTAATTGGTTACCTAATAGGTTATCTTTAAGAAACATGAAGAAAAAGCCTACCAAGACCTTCAAGCAATATGCCTAAAGATGGAGGGAAGAGGCGACATAAGTATATCCACCGTTAACAAGAAAGAGATGACCACATACTTTGTGGAGACACTGCATGCCCCTTTTTATGACAAGCTTATAGGGAATGCCACAAGGAACTTTTTTAATTTGATCATGCTGGGGAAAATGATAGAGAATGCAATAAAAACTTGAAAACTTAAGAAAGTGGAGCTACTCCACACTAAAAAAAGGAAAATACTTGCAAATGAAAAAGAATAGATCCAAGCCTTAATCTTTGACAAGCAGTCGACAAAGGATTTTACCTTTCACCATCCGTATGCCACAAGCCAAATGGTTCACCCCTCCGGGGGTAGTCTTGCATCATATTCATACTTAAGTTTTTACTTGCTAGCATCTTTTTTGATGCACAACTCAATACCTATGACCCCGATTAGACCAACCAACCAACCAAAAAGGTTAAAGAGTGCTCAAAAAAAGAGAGTGGGGTAGTTGGAATAGAACACCCATAAAACTAATCCTAATATTATGTACTGAGTTACTTCCTTAGCTTATCCAAGATCAATTAATTATGCCAGTTTGCTTTGAACCTCTAAAGCCACTCTACCTGAAAAGTCATGACACCATTGCTTGCAACTATCATAGAGGGTGCAGAGTCATTCCATAAAAGAATATGGGGCTTTGACGAGAAAAGTGAAACTATTGATTGAAGTAGAGCAACTAGATCTTGATCAATTGTGAAACGAGATTTATGAACCTAAGATAATAGGGGACATTCCAATTTGGCATGCTTCATCTATAAAGCTTTTGTCTTCAAAATGTTATCTTTCATGTTTTGAACTTTGAATCATGTATTTAATGAAAGCATGATATTAAGAGTCTTAAAAATACTGGTGAATGCTTACATTTTTCATCTTTCTTTCAAGTTTTAACGCATACAAACAACTAATCATAAGACCCAAAACTTGAGGAAATCAGCTTTAAACCATGCCACATGACCACACCAAAACCATCAAACAAACAAAAATCTTGACTTAGGCTAGGAACAATAAGAATAAATCTTTTAGAATTTATAGACTTTTTGGGATCCAAGCAAATGTCATATTCTCTTAGAATCCTATTAGCGGTAATTTGACACTATTAGGATTGAGTCAAGAAAAAAATCCACTTTCTTCTAGACAAACTAAAACCCAAGCTACTAAGCCCTACCTTGAAATCTTTTTAAATCACATCTTGGGGTAATGCCACCAGACTAACCCATGTCCCCACCATAACCTCTTGGTCCCTTATTCTCTCTTTTCATTTTAATACCTTTAAAAGTTTTTCTTGAAATGTTTTTGTGTCCCTACCATGACCTCTTCATCCTTGATTCTTCCCTTTTAAACTATTTCCTAAAGACCTTCCTCAAAGCACTTATTGTGGACCCTTCATAACCCTGTCACTAGTTCTTCCCTATCATCTTGGTATATGAACTCGAATCCTTTGTCAATGCAAACCTTCAAGGATTGAACATAAAATTTTCTTTGCAACTTAAACCTTAACATCATGTGATTTCCTATGAGTGGCAAACCAAAACAGGGCATGCCTAAGCATGTTAAGTGAAAAGAGAGTAAAAAAGAGAACTAAGGCATGCTTTTAAAAAATAAGAAAATTAAAAATTGAACGCAACATCATGTGATTAAAAGGTCCAAAATGTCTTTAAAGGAATTTTATCTGAGAAATGGTTTTTTAAGTTCATATAATTGTGTTTGAGATGAAAAATGGCCATCTTTCATCATTCTCTCTTAAATTAGAAGAACTTTATCTTTTGTTAGCCGTTTGAGCCTAATAAATTCATTCTTTTGAAATCTTGATCAAGGATAACCTGCCATATTCAAGGGCAAGGAAAACTTGTTTAAGGAGTATGAGGGATAGATATCCCACTCTCTAATTCTGAGAACACTTAACATCAAGGGGAAAATAAGAAATGTACAAAGTTTCCAAAGTTTAAGATTCCCTCATTTGATGGAAAAATAAAAAAATAAAGGAAAAAAAGAAAAATGAAAAAGCAAAGAAAAAAGAAAACGAAAGCAAAATCAAGATAAGGGAATAGAAGATCAAGAAACACATATATGGATGCCCTCACAAAAAGAAATGATACTTTTAAAAGCCATATTTTAGGCCTTTGTACACTTTCCTTTGAAACCATGAACCTTGACCTACATTATAGTCTTTAAAAAGTCCATTTCGATCAAAGATGGCCATGTGAACTAATGAACCCATTCTTCAAGAAATTATTCTTTTGATAAATGTTTAATCTTCTTAATAATCATGGTGATGAAATCAAACAAAAAAGAAATCAAAAACAAAAGAATTGAGGCTCTTAGGGGGAAAACCAAATGGGCAGTCTAGAACGAAATAGTGAATTTTCAATGTCACCATAGGGTTGCTGAGATCTTGAGAAGGAAACCATCATTCCAAAGAGATCCATGAACTTCTCCAAAGTGTCATCTTTAAAGGGACAAACTCTTAGTACTACATCCCTCACCTTTTCAATTAACTTTATAATCCTAAACCTATCATGGCTAATCTTGGTGCCGGTCCAAGTATCAATAGTGAAAGGTTTAGAAGAATCTCAAACTTGTTTGGTTTTGAAGGAATTCGTAAGGATTGGTCCATTCATGACCTTAGAAAAAACAAGGAATTCATTTCACCTATCCTTAAACTTTCTTGAAAATGACTAGTTACCATTTGAAAAATCTTCTAACCATAGATCAGTAATCTTTAAGAGACTTGAATATGATGCTAACTATTGAGTTTCCATAAAATGGACATTTTAAGCAAAAAAGATAATAGCTTTTCTAGTTATGAGGCAAAACTAGGATTAGAATGCTTCTTAATCAAAGAGAGGAACCATTAGGAAAGGTTAAGCTAGATTCAAAAAGAGCCAGTTGCAATCTCAACCTTTACACCCTTAGTGAGCATACATGTCATCCTTCATGAAAATATGCTTCGATCGCATAGGCATTTGGACATCACTCATCAACATACACTTTATTTCAAGCTTAGAACTGATAATGGCTAGTCTTAGTGTTTGCACTCAGAAGCATCATCTCTTATATATATACATGAAAATAAACACTCCCATGCATTCTCACCCACCTATAATCGCACTTATGTGCACCCTTACTTAGAAGCATTTTGCACTCAGATGCATCCATATTTACAAGCATTCGCATTCATGTGCATCCATATCCATGCATTGACACATATGTTCATTCTCTTTCATACTAAGCACTCTTACTCATATACCTGAGCTCTTACATTCATCTTCACTTGCCTACTTCACACTTTATGAATTCTTATCTACCCTCACACTCATGTTCGCCTTAGTTTACGAGCAATTACACTCACGTGCATTTTCATTGCACTCATGTACATCCTTGCTTATGCATTCGAACATTCACATTCATATGCATTTTTAATTGTGTCCAGTAGCACTCTAGGGCACCCATTGTCGCAGCGTGGCCCGAATACGAATCCTGACTAGTCCGACTTAAAAATAGTGAGTTTACCTATTATTCCTATATATATCTAAATATCATTATTTTTTTTATTTTAGAGGCATATATCGTTGTCATTTCATTATTATTTACTTTTTGTACCTGAGAATTGAGTTGTCGAGATGAATCACTCACTCAACTTAACTCCAAATAGTCATTATGACATAATTATTTATTTAGAAGTCGCCACCAATCTTATTTTGGCTAGTGAGATTGGTCACCTATAGGAGTTCATATTTGAAGGTTTATGAAACCCTTAAACTTTGAGGTCTGTGCTCATACCAAAAATCGCATGAAATGGTCTAGGAGTCGGTTACAATCACAAGTAAGGATCGACTTTCTTGTAATGCCCGATAATCAATACCTTACTAATCGTGTGTTAATATAAATTTTAGGTTTTATTTAATTTTAATATTTGAAATTTAATTATAATTCCCGTATTTCAAAAATTAAGTTTTACTAAACAAATTTATTATTCTGAGAAAGTAAAGTTTTATTATTTCATTAAATCACAATATCATTCACAACCTCTCGAAGAACTAAGAGGATATGAAAATTTTTATCAATCTTTATCGTACCTCGTTGGAGAAATTGTGGAATACAAAAGGATTTTATTTTTACAAAAATTGAAAAATTTTGACTTTCATTTTAAAAAGGGTGTCTCATTAGTAAAATAGTCCATAGAATACCTCACATATTCTGATAGGAATTTCACGTATTAATTTGATTAGGAGATAATGCCTTAAATTTCAAAAAATGAATCCAATTTTATTACAAATAGTAATCCTAAGACCTAAAACTGGTCTAATATGGCGAACCAATTCCTAATGTGTAGTCTCGACATGAAAGTATCCTAGTAAACACATAGGACTTAGTTTTAATGCAATATTATAAAAATGGCCCTAGGGTATACCTTAGGGTATACCCTAAAATGATCTTAAAAGGCTACACCAATCCTAAATATTCACCTTTAGTATAAAAACATTTTCATATGCAAAATTACCAAAATGCCTTTAGGGTATACCTTCGACGTGAAAGTATTCTAGTAACCCTCATAGGCACTAATGCATTGATGAAATAAGAAACCTATCCAAAATATGCACATTTGGCATAAAAGCATCCCGATTACTATATATGACCTCATTCTAGGTAAAATTACCAAAATACCCTTAGTGTATATGTTCGACTTGAAAGTATCTCGGTACCCTAATGGACACTAATATGTTGATGAAATGACAAACCTATCCTAAATATGCACTTTTGGCATTAAAGCATCCCGATTACTATCTAGGACTGTTCTAGGTAAAATTACCAAAATACCGTTAGGGTATACCTTTGACGTGAAAGTATCTTGGTACTCTAACGGGCATTAATACGATGATGAAATGATGATTTTACCCTAAATTAAGAAGTCAAAGTTCTAAAATTAGCTCAAAATGCAAAAATTACAATTAAGCCCCTAAACTTTTAAAAATTTCTTTTCATACCTTACGAAAAACTGAGAGAATACGAAAAATTTTGAAACTTTCTATACCCTAAGGAAGACCAAAGGAATGATAGAAATATTTAAAAGTGACAAAAATGTCATTTTACCCCTAAATACTAAAATGTACTATTTAGTCCCTAAACTTTTTAAAATTTACATGAAAAATCCATACATAGAAAAACATCATAAAACATTACAAACATATGAAAATATACATGAAAAACACAGCAAATATATTCATGAAGATTTGGCCAAACACCTTGGCCTTGAAATTAAAATTTGACTTTTTGCAAAATATTCTCTAAACTTCCTAAATTTTCATTTTGAGCCCTAAAAAAATCACCATACACCACAAAATATCATCAAGCCAGGTAAGAATCAACACAAAAATCATGGCAAAAATAAAGGTTTGGCCAAGCACTTTTAGCCAAATAACACCATTTTTTCGTATTTTGCAGGTTAGTCCCCAAGATTTGTAAAATTGTAAAATGATCCCTAAAATATCAAAAATGCCTATAACATATTTATAAACACATAAATCACAATTCCCATGGCAATAGGGACTTCAAACAAGGTAGAATGGCACTAAAAAATTTTTTTATGAATTTTATGATTTAGTCCCTAAATTTTCTAATTTTACAAAATAACCAAAAAATGAAATCATTACCAACAAACCACTCATATGATTTGGCCAAGGCATAGAAGGCATCAAGATAAAATTTTTTCATTGTGAAATTTCATAAATTATATTATAAATTCATAAACAAAATTTTTTTTAAGCATAAAAATACAAGAAATCACTAATATTCAACATAAATCAACATGAACATAACATAATAAATATTACAAATAACATATTCATTAAAGATAATATCATTATTATGAATAGACATAAAATATTATAATAAAAATCGACACAAATACAACAAAATCAAATATATTAACAAAATATATAAACTTTAATCATTCTTTTCATGCTTGGCCTTCCAACATGGAATGAAACCCACGAGCTCAAGCAATCATAAAACTCACTAAAATGAGGAATCAATCATGAAATCAACGAAAATTAATGTTTTTACAGAAGAAGTTACCTTGAAAACTTAAAAAACATGGAAAAAAAAACCTTAATAATTTAATTGATTTTTGGTGTTTTTCGTTCTTGGAAGCCATTAACATATCATGAAACCTTTCTCCTTTTGTTTCTTAAAGGATAATGGGCTAAGAATCCCCTTGAAGGTTTTTGGCCGAATGGCCTTAAAGTTTTCTCTTTTCTTTTCTTTTCTTTATTTATTTATTAATTTCTCATCACGTTTTTGATTCTTTTGCATTTTGATAAGATTTTCATTTATAATTTTCATCTTTTAGTGAGTTATATCACCTATGACATTATCAAGGCCTAGATATTTTTGAAATATATTTATATAATATGTAAAATTATACTGTAAAAATTATTTAGAAAGATTAAACTATAAAAATTAAAAAAATTATATATTTGAAACAAAATTTCATATGATCAATTTAATTTAATCTGATAATAGGCACCATTTTTAATTTACAAAAAAAACTTTAAAAATAACAAACTCGAAAATTTTATTAGAAAAATCTTGACCAAAAATAGTTATATGTAAAAATGCAAAACTCATAAAATAAATTTAGTTTCTCAAAACTAATTTAATATGAATTTAATGAGAATATTTGAAGAATTTTAAAAATTATAAACTAAAAAACATCCTTCTGAAAAATTAATAGAGTAGAAAACTCCGTATTTTGGAAATGGAAAAAATCTGAAAGAAAATGCAAAACACATAAAATGAAATTAATTTTTTAAAACGGATTTAATATGATTTAAACAATAATATTTGAAGAATTTTGAAAACTATAAATCGAGAAAAATCCTCCCGATAAAATTTTATGGAGTAGATAACTTCGTATTTTGGAAATGGGAAAAATCTAAAAGAAAATGCAAAGTTCATAAAATAAAATAAATTTTGCAGAAATGATTTAACATAGAATAAACAATAATATTTGAGGAATTTTAGAAATTATAAATTGAAAAAAATTTATAGAGCAGAAAACTCCGTTTCTTGAAAATGAAAAATTTCTAAAAAAATAATAAAATAAATTTAATTTTGAAAAACTTAATTAATATGAATTTTATGAAGATATTTAAAGAATTTTAAAAGTTATAAACTCAAAAAGTCCTCTCAAAAAATTTAAAGAGTAAAAAATTTCGTATCTTAGAAAGAGAAGGAATTCCAAAACATAAAAAAAAAAAACTCATAAAATAAAATGAATTTTAAAAAATTGATTTGATAGTAGTTAAATGGAAATATTAAAAGAATTTTGAAGTTCAAAACTCGAGAAAAGCCACAAAATATTTTACAGATAAAAAAAGGTTCATATTCTAGAACCAAGAGAATTTCCAAAAAATACATTAAAACTTATACTAAATGAACTATCTAAGACATATTATTCAAAATATTAATTTGAGAGAAGGTAAAGATGAAAATCCAAAATTTGAAATAATTTTATCTAAAAAATTTTATGAGTATGATACTGATGGTGCTGTGAAAAATTAAAAATTAATTACAAAATTGGGTAGCTTGACACCTTGTGGTATAAAATGCCAATATGAATTTTTTCTTGAATATTTTTGATTTTTTGAAGTGAGTATCGGCATAAATACTGCATAGATATCAATAAATATATATGAAAGTTAATTTCCCAAATTTTACGAAAAATGTTAAAATATTCTTAAAAATGAAAATTTTGACCATGACATCATTTGTGAAGATAGATTTTTAAAATTAAAAAAATATTAAAATTTAATTTTTCTCTTAAATATTCGTCTTATATATTCGAAATTAAAGATTAAAGTATAGTTTTTTCTATCATGTAAGCTTACAGCCATTAAAATATGACTAAAAGGTCATGAAAATGTCTTGTTCATTTGAAAAAGATTGTTCCTAACGAGGGTGGCCATTAAGTTTTTAATCTTGACTATTCAGGATTACAGAAAAAGAAACCCGGACGAAATTAGGTTCTACACCTACATTATAGGCATTTGCGCTCACGTGTATTTGCATTCATGAACATTCACCATTTCGCCTTGCATGCATGTACATCATTCCATGTGCATGGGCATCTTGATACCAAGCATTACTAGCAACTTACTCACATAACTTGGCATTTATGCCTAGAAATGACATGCCTAGCATACATCACATCTCCTCTGTTTAGGGTGGTAGCTAAAAACCTTTAAAGACTCTCTTAAGGATATTTTAGTGAAACTTTTGAAGGCTCTATCAAAGATATTTCTAATGTTTTCTAGAGCCTTTCTCAAGGACATTTCATAAAAAAAACTTTCAAAGCCTCTTTTAAGGATATTACTTCAAAAACTTTTAAAGCCTCTCTTGAGGATATTTTAGCAAAACTTTCAAAGCCTCTCTTGAGGATAGTTTTAAAGTTTTCCAAAGCCTCTCTTAAGGATTTTTCACTAAAAACTTTCAAAAGCCTTTCTCGAAGACATTTTTCATCAACCAAAATTTTGAAGTCTCTATTGAGGATATTTTCAATATTTTCCAAAGCCTCTCTTAAGGATGTCTTACCAAAGCTTTCGAAGACTCTCTTGAGGATATTTCTAAAGTTTTCCAAAGCTTCTTTTAAAGACGCTACATCAAAAAACCTTTAAAACCTCTTTTAAGGATATTTTACCAGAGCTTTTAAGCCTCTTTTGAGGATATTTTCAATGTTTTCCAAAGCCTTTCCTGAGGGTGTTTCATAAAAAAACCTCCATAGCCTCTCTTGAGGTTAGTTTACTTAAGCTTTCAAAACCTCTCTTAAGGATGTTTTCAATGTTTTCAAAAGGCTATCTTGAGGATGTTTCATGCAAAACTTTCAAAGCCTCTCTTAAGGATATTTTCACCTTAACATTCAAAGCCTTTAGAATTTAAAGCAAGATTGACAAACTCCAAGGCAAAAGGCTACCTTATCAAACTCATAAAAGAGTAAGCAGTTAAAGAAAGCCAAAATTAACCACTAGATTAGGCTTTTAAAATCATCACCTTTACATCATTTAGACATGCATTTGCATCTTCATGCACTATAAAACATATAACATCCTTTAGGTACCAGCCTCTATGCATAAAAGTCAAATTAATGGAACTTAAGGTATGATTCCTATTTTGAAAGGCCTCAAAAAGCTCTAGGTAAGAACCTTTGACCGTACAAGCCCATGCAAACTAAAAAGTCATCTAAGAAAGGCACTTAAATTTGTTTTTTTATCTTTAAAAAGTAGGACACCTTTTCTTTTCCTCTTTTAGTCCTAAAAAACTAAGACACTTTTTTTTCTTTTTTTAGTCCTCAAAGAGCAGGATGCCTTTTCTTTTCTCTTTTGGTCCTCAAAAAGCAAGATGCCTTTTTTTTCTCCTTTTTAGTCCTCAAATGCTTACCCACCTCAGTCGTCAAAGACCATGGCCCTTAACTACCTCAGTCCTCAAAGAGCAGAATGCTTACCTACCTTAGCCCTCAAAGAGTAAGACACTTACCTACCTCAGGCCTTAAAGAGTAGGACACTTACCTACCTTAATCCTTAAAGAGCAAGATGTTTACTTATTCGAGTCCATAAAAAATTGGATGCTTACCGAGTCAAAGCCCACACAAGCTGGTGATGCCCATCTAGGAGGTCAAACCTAAGAAACAACCTACCTTAGTCCATAAAGAGCTAGACACCTATCAAGTCAAAGCCCACACAAGTTAGTGGTGCCTCTTGTGGGGTCAAACCCAAGAAATAACCTGCCTCAGTCCATAAAGAGCTGGACACTTATCGAGTCAAAGCCCACATAAACTGATGGCACCTATTTAGGAGTTAAACCTAAGGTACAACCTACCTTAGTCAACAAAGAGCTGGATACCTATCTAGCTAAAGCCCACTCAAGCTGATAGCACTGATCTGGGCATCAAACCCAAGAAACTACCTAGTAGAGAGGTCAAACCCTACAAAACTCATTAAAATTTTACATTTTGCTAGAATCATTGTAAATATACTCAGCCTGTTCTAACATAACATTAACTAAGTCTCTATTTTCCTATAGGCACATGGAACCATCATCCTACTTGAACAAAATGATGTTTATTTTGTCTTCGCCCTATTCTTATACTTAGAAACGACTAAAGAAAGGTAGTTATAGACACCTCATTTTGTCCAGGCTAACTTTTGGCATTCCAAGACTTAATTAAAAGATGGTGGAATCAGAAAATCAAAAAATGAACTAGGGATGACTGCCAAGTACTATCTTATTAGGCACTATAAGACGACAGGAAAAAAAATTTATAGGAAGGTCATAAATACTTATGGTTTATGTTAAAGAAAAATGTAAAAATAAGGCATCAAAGGTCACCATTCCAGGTGTTACTGGAGTCATTTAGATGAGTACACAAGTTAATTTCCTACTGTTTGTGACCAAGGTAAGGTATTCAAAAAGCCTAAGTATGTGCAAGTTATATTTATGCATAAGTATTGATACGAGGCCTTTAAGTCACTAGAAATTTGAATTTTCACATTTTAATATCGATATAAGAGGGTTTATATCAAAGCATAAGGTGTGCTATTGATACTTAACATGTTTGCATTGATACAAACCTTACCAGTATCTAAAGTTGTGATTTTTGGTAAAATGTATCACACATATGCATAAGTATTGATACAAATCCATAGGGCATCTATATAGGCCTTTAAGTCTTGAGACTGGAAATAATTTTTTGCTTTTAGTATTACCTTATTGTATCGATTCTCATGTATAAAAGTTACCTAGTGTATCGATACAGAATGTTTTATATCAATACACCAAGGCATTTTTCCTAATTCAGGCCACTTTTTCAGCCTTTGAAGATCTGATTCAAACATAATTTTTACACCAAAAATCATCATAATTCACAATAGGCCTCAATTATAAGCTCGTGATTGGATTATACAAAATTTTAAAGCCCAAATAGCTAATGACAAAGGTCATTTTCATGAAATATATGGTTGTAAAAAAGTTTGCCAACATATCTATGGTTGTAGGCTATTATAGCCTTTCTGTCTTGCTACTCTGCATGGCAAAACCAATGGGAAAAAGGCCATTAAGAACAATAGCCAGAGATGTCACCTATTATTTGAATGAAAGATAAAAAAATATCTTTGCTTTATCTCCTAAAAGCACTGGTTGACCCTTGGCTTTAAGAAGAAAAAATTATCCTTGGTTTATCTCCTAAAAGCACTGGCTAACCTTTGGCTTTAAGAAGAAAAAGTTGGCTTAGTAGAAGAGACACACAAACTATTCTAGCCACCTTAAAAAAAGTCTTCCAGCAATTTTCAACCCTAAAAACTCTCCAAAAACACTGTTTTATTGACCTTCATACTTTATTCTCATGATTCCTTAAACCACCACTAGAAAACCTCTAAAAGATTAACTTTTCACACACTTTCATCCTAAAAACTTCTTACCATCAATAGTATTACTAGAACACTTCTTCCTTTCATCATTTTCTTGCTAAATAATAGCAAAAAGAGGAAAAAAATTGATCTTAAAGTCATTGCTTCAGATAAAGAAGGAAGTTCAAGTTCTTTTTATATATTTTCTCTACCTTATTCCATATATTTTTTGTTTTTATCATTTGCATCATTTTAGTGAACCATTTATGCTACAATGACCATACTAGGACTCTTATACATTATTATTACCTTGATTATGGTAGTCTCAAGACACTAATGTTCTTTTGATGCTTTGATGCTGCTTGGTAGGCCAAACTTCTACTCTTTCATGCTTTAATGTTCTTTTGATGCATTTTCTGTCATATTTCATCTGTTTTCACATGCTTAATATGGACTTGAATGTTTTTCCTAGTATGCATTGAGTATGTTCATGCATTTTCAGCATTTTTAAGAACTCTCATGGCACAAAAATGCCATCTTGAAAATTTCAGCATGCTTTTCTTCATTTAAAAATGTTCATGTCACTTCCATGCATCTTATTTGTCATTTCTTTGCATTTTTATTACCTTTTCTATATCACAATTTCATCTTTGTGTGTTTGCATGTGTAATACTTGTTTATCTTTGTGCATGTTGCATTTTATTCATGATTTGTTTGTTAAAATGCATGCTTGTTTGTTATAAAAAAATATGGTTTTTCAAAAAAAAAACCCAAGTTAAGTTTATGCAACCTTCAAATAATGGAGACTAATATAGATTTAATGTTTTGATTAAATAGGTCATTCAATCTTGGGGACAAACTAAGCTTCCAAGTTTGGATTTATCGAAATAAAATGTTGTTTTCTTTTGTTAAAATATCAAGCCTTGATCTTAAGTCTAATACCCTTTTTAGTGACTGGTTAGTGGGTTGTTTCATCATCCTAAACTACTCTAGGATTGTAGAATAAACTCATGATGCCCATGTTACTTGTTTATTTCTATCACAGACATTCGGATGTCCTAGATTCAAGTCTGTCTTTGGAAAAAACTCAAAAATATCAAACAACTCCCTTATTTTTGCTCTGACAGCACCATAACCTAAGTTGAAAAATTATTTTCAAGCCATAAATGATTTTTCTAGAAATTTTCAACATTTTTTCCTTAAAAGGCATCAAAATGCCTTTCCAACAGTGTCTTGTTCACCCTCAAATCATCCCAGATGTGGGAGTTTTTATTTTTCAAACCTTTGCTATCTAGGACCCCTGGAACTAGCGTGTTACTTTTTGTTTGGGCTACTTTGGCCTATTATAAGATTTCTTTTAAATTTTTATATATTTTCCTAAAACTTTTGCAAAATTCACTTTTCGAAAAGGTATTGTTTACGATTTAACGATTTTGGATAAGCCTAGGACAATTCCTCAAAGTCCATCACACCTTTTCCTTTGTACATCTGCTAGTGTCAAACTAGACCTAACTCTAAAAATTAATTTTGCCTAGAAGGTGATTTTCTAGGAATTTTAAAATATTTTTATATTAGTCATCATCGAGTTTCTCAACGATATCCCATTTGCCCCCTAATGCCTTCGGATGAACCCGAAATAAATATGGGAAAGGAAACGAGTGATGCTGTCCCTTGTTTTTAACCCAATTTCCAAAACGCCTTTACAAAGACATTCAAATGTTTCGAAATGGACCCGATTGGCTCCCCTATAATACAAGCCTTTTAGACTTAGATTAAGGCTTAAGAAAAAAAATATCTTTTATACAAATCCTCAGTTCTCCATTTTTAAAATCCTCTTTTAAAGAAAAACCTTTTTCTTTTAAAACATTAAAAATTTTCATCTTTGCGGACACTCTAACCGATTACTCCTAGCAGATACTCCAACCCTTATTTTTCACTAAAAAACTTGAATTTTTTCCCTAAGATTTACTTGAGATTTTAAATTATTTTCTTAAATCATAAAAAATTTTCATCTTTAGGGATACTCCAACCCCACTACTCTGAGTGGATACTCCAACCATATTTTTCATTAAAACTGCTAAAATTTTCTGTTTACTCTTAATTATTTTCATAACTTTATCTTTGGGGATACTTTAACCCTACCTTTTCAAACAGATACTCTAACCCTACTTTTACCTTAAGAATCTAAAAATTTTTGTCTTTCAAATGTGCCATATTGTTTTGATTAAAATCTTTTTTGTCCCTCAAATTACCTCCGAACCCAAACCCATGCCTAAATTGTCATCCCGGTTATTCTTTAATAATTAAAGACAATTATGAGGCATATTCTAATTGTCCCTCCTTTTTATGTTCTTTTGTTTGTAATTGTTTGTTTATGATATTATTACATTCTTTTTCATCTTATTAACACGTTTCCTTTTTGTGGTGACTATCGTAAATTCATATTTAAAATTCATTTCAAAAAAAATTTTACAAGGTGATGTTCTGTGTTGGTATCTCTCTAGTGCTTAATAAAGAATATATGAGTTTTTAAAATTTTCATAAAAAATCCCTATGCTCCCCGTACCTTTGCGGCGCCTAGGTGACATCAAATTATCTTTCAAAACCCAAATTTTCATTTTCCATGAAAGTTCATGCATAAAAAGGGGATTATATTTAAATAATGATCAAATGGAACCAATTAAGCCAAAATTGAAGTGAGACATAGTTGGTAGGTACCAATTTCGGCACGTAGGGGGTGCTAATCCTTTTCCACATGTAACCAACTCTCAAATGCAACAATGAATCTTTGGACTTTGTAGACCTTGAAATAGATGTTTCGAGTTTTGTAACTTGGAATATTATTTTTGATAGGCATCTGATCTTGCCTAGCCTAAAATGATCGATGGTGACTCCAAGTTTATAGCCACTTTATGGTGGCCATCCGAGACTAGTTGGATAAGCGATTTGGCTTACGGTCTCTCTCTTCTTCATATTACTACACCTAATCTAAATCCCAATAATGGGATAACTTAAAGGCTCAACCATCACCATATATCTTTTAAATCATGCTCACCCACTTTGGATCATCTAGAGAAAAAAAGAAAAAGGGGTACATGGTGACATATACCAAGCCTTAGCTATGGGCTTATGATTGGATCTAAACAAATTTTAAAAGCCCAAATTACCAATGACGAGGAACATTGTCTGAAATATATGGTTTGTCAAAGGGCATGCTTGGCTTTTTTTTAGTTGTAGACTGTTAAAACCTTTCTGCACCATAACTCTGCATGGAAGAACTAATGGAAATAAGAGCCGCTAAGCGTAATACTTAGAGCTATCCCCTAGTATGTGAAGGAAAATCCCACAATACCCTTACTTTTAGCTTAAAAACATTAGTTGAACACTCTATATAAAGGAATCAATTTTGGCTTAGAAAAAAAAAGAAGGAGGAGAAACCTATAAATATCTCTATCTTGTTCTCAGCTATCCCTAAAAAAACTCCAAAAGCCTTTAGACACAAAAACACTCCTAAAAATGTTGTTCCATTGGCCTCCATCCTTTAGCCAAAGACTTCATCCTATAACTCCTCCAAATCCTTACCAGAAACCTCTCAAAGCTCAACCTTTCACATACTTTCATATTTAAAACCCTTCTCTATCAACATTATAACCAAAAAACTTTTCTTTTAATCATTTTCTTGCTAAACAATAGTAAAGAGAGGGAAAAAATTAAGCTTAAAGTTGCTGCTCCAAGTAGAGAGAAAAGTTCAAGGCTTTTTGGTATGTATTCTCCATCTTGCTCCATTTATTTTTTGTGTTAAGCATTTGCATCCTTTCAGTGAACCACTCATAGTGCCATGACCATCCTAGGACTCCCATGCATTATTATGGCCTTGGTTGTGGTAGCCTTAGGGCCTTGATGATCCTTTTGATGTCTTAACATTGTTTTAACAACCAAATGTGCCATATTCTACCTTTATCATTAAAACAGCCCTTGTCCATCATCTTTGACATGTTTCATCCATGATCACATGCCTAATACATGCTTGAATCTTCATCCTAACATGTTTTTGAACATATTCATGTGTTTCCTTGCATTTTGATGAGTTTCATGGCAATAAAAATGTTGTTTTGAGAATTCCAACATGCTTTTCTTTGCTCATGTATGATCATATCATCTTCTATAAAATGATCTTCCATGCATATTTTTTGTCACCTTCTTACATTTTTGTCATCTTTTCTATGTCAAAATGTCATATTTTGCTTGTTTAAGTTATTGTTCGTGTTATTATGTATGTAGCATTATGTTCATAACATATTTGGCAAAAAATGTCTTCTTGTTTAAAATCATTTGATTTTAAAAAAGCCCAAGTTAAATCATACTGCTTCTAATACATAGAGACTGGCATGGATTTAATGTTGTCACTAAATTGGTACTCCAATCTTGGGGACAAATCAAACATTTTAGATTTGGATTCATGCTGATATAAGTTCAATAATGTTGTTTTTCAAACAAAAATGACCCTATTAGTTGATAAAAAATATATTAAGCCTTAACCTTGAGCTTAACGCCTTTATTTGTGGCATAATTAGCAAGTTGTTTCATCGTCTTAGGCTACTCCAAGATTGTGGAATGAACTCACGATGCCTATGTCATTCTTTTCTTTGTGTCACAGATGTTTAAATGTCTATGGCTCGAGTTTGCCCCCAAGAAATCGAATAATCCTTGTTTTTGACTTTGGCAACACAACAGTTTGGATTTGAAAAATTAACTTTTAACCATAAATGATTTTTCTAGAATTTTTGATATTTTTCCTTTAAAAGGATCAAATTACCTTTCCAAAGGTGTCTCGTTTGCCTCAGATTATTTCGGATGAGGAAAGTTATAATTTTTCAAACCTTTGCTATCTAGAACCCTTAAAAGTAGTGAATTATATTCTATTTGGGTCGTTTCAGCTTGTCAAATAATTTAATTTATTATTTAAATATTTTTCAAGAAAGCTTGCAAAATTCTTCTTTCAGAAAGGTATTGTTTACGATTGAATGATTCTGAATGAGTCTGATAAGATTTTTCAAAATCAATCATGCCTTTTCCTTTATACACCCTACCAGTGTCATCATAGGCCTAACTTCAAAAGTAATTCTGCCTAAAAAGTGATTTTTTAGGATTTTTGAGATGTTTCTATGCCAATCTTCATTGAGTTACCTTTCCAATGATACCTTATTTACCCATCAAAGCCTTTGGATAATCCGAAATAAATTCGAGAAAGAAGATACCATTCCTCGCATGCTTGCTAAGACTAGATCGATGAACTAGTAAAAGCCTCTGAACAGTAGGAGCAAGAATCGCTACAAGTGGTTGATCAAGCATGCCAAAATTATTAGGACCATAACCACTATTTCATTAAACAGATTTAAGTGGCCTAATTAGGGGTCCAAATCATAACTAATTTAACCTAAACTCACAACCTTGATCAAAACACCAAATCATAACCTAACTCACCTATTATATGCCAACCTACTCTACCTCTGAGGAATCTCAATAGGAGTCACCCAACACCGAAAGGATGAATTGCTTAAGAAAAGTCTCTAAAAACACTTAGTGGAAGATGCATGTCTGCAACATCAGGGGCTAAATAGCTAGGAAAACCATTTTAAACTCTTTTGTATCTTAAAAATCTTTTGTGATCCCATGATTTGTCATGGGTTGTACATTCATTCTTTTGAGTGAAATACAATCACTTGATTTCTTACAAGGTCTTTTTAATTCCTGTATCCCATGTTGCATCATATTTATCATTTAACTAATAATGCTTGATAAATAAATGGAACTGATAATAGGATTTTCTAATGATACATGGAAAGATGGAATATTGCAAGAATTTTGTTTCATGTCTTGCCCACATCCTAAAGATATGCTAAAAAAACCTCTCCCATTAAACCTTAACCTAAAGATAAAGGGCCCAAATTTCTTTTCCAGCTGTTATCCTAACAACTAGAGTATACCCTTTGAATCATAATTGGCAAAGAGAAATCCTCAATACCCACCAGACTCAATAGGACAAAAAAACCTCAAACATGAGCCATATAAGCTCTAGTCCATCCTTTCATAATTATGAACCACTTGTACCTTCTAAAAATAGCTTCAACATTTAAAAACTTTGGAAATCTAGAGTGAAATTGATAAACCCTAGGGCAAAAGCCACCTTATCAAACTTGTAAAAGATCAGGTGACTGAAAAGGCTAAGAAATAGATTGTCAGATTAGATTTTTGAAATCATCACTTATACATCACTTAAGCATGCATCTGCATCATTCATACAATGAGTAACTTTCTCCAAGCACGAACTCTTACTTTTAAAAGTCAAAATTAAACAACATTTTAATTACAA
The DNA here is from genome assembly GCA_038381775.1 of Adansonia rubrostipa. Classification (NCBI taxonomy): domain Eukaryota; kingdom Viridiplantae; phylum Streptophyta; class Magnoliopsida; order Malvales; family Malvaceae; genus Adansonia; species Adansonia rubrostipa. Next base: position 492,537 of record JBBYHM010000011.1, on the reverse strand, counting down.
ATTCTTATTTTCAAAAAAGCCTCAAAAGTTTCCATGTAAGAATCCCTCAGCTCATGAGTGCATAAATTGTAATTCAAGAAAGAAACCTAAACTCATATCTTTTTAGTTCTCAAAATGCAAGACACCTTTTTTTTTTTCTTTTTCTTGTCTTCAAAGAGCATCACACTTTTTTTTTTCTTTTAGTCTTCAAAGAATAGGATGCCTATCTACCTTGATCCTTAAAAAGCAGGATCCCTACCTGCCTTAGTCTTTAAAGAGCGAGACATCTGCTTACATCAGCCCTTAAAGAGTAGAATGCCTACCTACCTCAATCCTTAAAAAGCCAGATGCCTACCTACCTCAATCCTTAAAGAGTAGTAGGCCTACCTAGCCAGTCCTTAAAGAGCAAGATGCCTACCTACCTTAGTCTTAAAAGAGCAGGATGCCTACCTTAGTTCTCAAAGAGTAGGATGCCTGCCTACCTTAGTCCTTCAACATCAAAACACCTACTTACCTTAATCCTCAAAGAGTAGGATGCCTACCTACCTCAGTCCTTAAAGAGTAAGATGCCTACTTACCTCAGTCCTTAAAGAGTAAGATGCCTACTTACCTCAGTCCTTTAAAAGTAGGACATTTACCTACCTTAATCTTCAAAGAGCAAGACGTCTACCTACCTCAGTCCTTAAAGAGTAAGATGCCTATCTACCTCAGTCCTTAAAAAGGAGGATGCCTATATACTTTAGTCTTTAATGAGTAGGATGCCTACATAACTCAATCCTTTAAGAGCTAGACACTTACACAACCTTAATCCTCAAAAAGCAAAATGTTTGTTTACTTCAATCCTCAAAAAGTAGGACATGCTTATCTACCTTAGTCCTTAAAGAGTAGGGCATTTACCTAGCTTAGCCCTACAAGAACAGGACGCCTACCTACTTTAGTCTTCAAAGAACAAGACATAGATATACCCCAGTCACTAAAGAGCTAGACATTTATCGAGTCAAAGCTCGTACTAGCTAACGCTTGTATGAAGAGTTAAAACCCAAGAAACCACAAGCCTAGTAGAGAGGTCAAACCCTACAAACTTATTAAAATTTTTTTATCTATTGGGATCACTGCTAATATACTCAGCCTATCTCAATGTAAAATTAACTAGATCCCTATTTTCCAAAGGCACTTAATAGGCATTATTTCATCCCCGACAAAATAGTGTTTATTTATTTTTGCCTTATTCCGGATACTTAGCAATAATCAAAGAAAGATAGCTATAGACACCCCCATTTTGTTCCAGCCATCATTAGAGGCATTGTATGTTATTATTTTGAGCATCTTTTAAGTTTTATACCAAGCCTTAGTTGTGGGCTTGTGATTAGATTTAAACCATTTTTTGAAGCCCAAGAAGCCAATGACAAAGGACATTTTCATGAAATATATAGTTTATCAAAGGGTATACTTGGCTTTGCTCTAGTTATAGACTGCTACAGCCGTTTTGCAAGACTACGTTGCATGGCAAAACCAATGGAAATAAGAGCAGTTGAGTAAAGTACCTAGAGTTGTCCCTTAGTACATGAAGGAAAATCTAACAATGCCCTTACTTTTGACTCAAAAACATTAGCTGAACACTCTATATAAGAAGCTAGTTTTAGCTCAACCAAAAAAAAAAAGAAAGAGAAAAAACCTTCAGATATCTTAATCTTGTTCTCAGTCATCTCCAAAAAAACCTTTAGAAACCTCTAAACACAACACTCCTAAAAACACTGTTCCATTGACCTTTATCCCTCAGCTAAAGACTTCATTCCTGTAGCTCCTCCAAACCTTAATAAAAAGCCTCAAATGATTAACTTTTACTTACTTTCTTCCTTAAAACCCTTCTCCATCAACATTATAACCAAAAAACTTTTTTTTATCTTTTTCTTGCTAAACAATAACAAAGAGAGGGAAATATCAAGTTTAAAGTTGCTACTCAAAGTAGAGAGGAAAGTTCAAGGCTTTTTGGTATATATTCTCCATCTTGCTCCATTTATTTTTTGCTCTTAACATCTGCATCTTTTTAATGAACCATTCATGTTGCCATGACCATCCTAGAGTCTTATGCATTATTATGGCCTTGGTTATGGTAGCCTTAGGGCCTTGATGATCCTCTTGATGTCTTAATGTTGCTTGGATAACCAAACGTGCCATGTTCTACTGGTATCATCAAAAGAGCCCCTGTTTATGAATCTTTAACATGTTTCATAAACCATCACATTCCTAATACATACTTGAATCTTCATCCTATCATGTCTTTGAATATATTCATGTATTTCCTTAGATTTTGATGGCATAAAAATGTTGCCTTTAGAATTTTACCATGCTTTTCTTTGCTCAAGTGTGATCAAATCATTTTCCATAACATAATCTTTGATGTCATCTCCATACAACTTATCTGTCACCTCCTTGCATTTTTATCATCTTTTCCATGTCAAAATTCATCTTTTGCTTATTTGAATGTGTTGTTTGTGTCCCTCATTATGTATGTTGCATTATGTTCATAACATTTTTGTCAAAAAATGTCTTCTTGCTCAAAAAAATATGATTTTCAAAAGCCTTAAGTTAAATCTATGCTACTGAAGCATGGATTTAATGTTTCACTAAATTAATCCTCTAATCTTGGGGACAAGTCAAACATTTTAGGTTTGGACTCATGATGAAAAAAGTTTAATAATGCTATTTTTCAAATAAAAATGACCCTTTTAATTGATTAAAAAAATATTAAGCCTTGACCTTGAGCTTAACAAATTTATTTGTGGCATTGTTAATGGTTTGTTTCATTGTCCTAGACTAGTCTAGGATTATAGAAGAACTTGCAATGCCCATGCCACTCTTTTTTCTATGTAACGGATGTTCAAATGCCCATAGCTTAAGTTTGCCCCTAAAAAATTAAGTAATCCCTTTTTTGGCTCTTGTAGCCTTGTAGCTCAAATTTGAAAAATTATTTTCGAATCATAAATGCTTTTTTTAGACTTTGTTAATAGTTTTCCTTTAAAGGGCATTAAATTACCTTCCCAAAGGTGTCTCATTTGCCTCGGATCATTTAAAATAAGGGAGCTATGATTTTTCAAACCTTTTATGTCCAGAACCCCTGAAACCAATGTATTACATTTTGTTTTGGTTGTTTTAGCCCATTAGATGATTTCTTTGTATTATTTAAATATTTTTCAAGAAAGTTTGTAAAATTCATTTTCCAAAAAGGTATTGTTTATGATTTAACGATTCTAAATAAGTTCAAAGCAATTTTTCAAAGTCCATCATGCTTTTTCCCTTGTACATGTTGCTAATGTTAAAACATGACTAACTTTAAAAATTAATTCTGCCTAGAAAACAATTTTCTAGGATTTTTGAGATATTTTTATATCAATTCTCATCGAGCCACCTTTCTAATGGTACCTCGTTCACCCCTTAAAGCCTTCAAATGAAACCAAAATAAATTCGGGAAGGAAGATAGTGCAATGTTGTCCCTCTTTTTCTAAAATTAAAATTAACCTAGTCTCATCATCAAGATGTTGGATCTTGTCGAAATGCATCCGATTGGCTCATCTAACATAAGCCCTTTAATATCAAATCAAGGTATAATACAAAATATATTTTATTCAAATCCTTGACTTCCTATTTTCAAAATACCTTTTTTTTTCTAAAATATCTTTTTCATTTAAAACATCCAAAGATTTCATCTTTGGGGATGCTCCAACTCCACCACTTCGAGAGGATACCCTAACCCTGTTTTTTATTAAAAACTCAAATTTTCTCTTGGTTTATTCAAGAATCCTAATTATTTTCTTAAAATACCAAAATTTATCTTTGGGGATATTCCAACCCTATAACTCTGAAGGGATACTCTAACCCCGTTCTTCATACGTAAAAAAAATTTGAATTTTCTCTCTAAGATTTGTTCTAGATTCCTAATTAGTTTTTTAAAGTCTAAAAATTTTTATCTTTCAGGAGACTCCAATCCTATCTTTTTAAAAGGGTACTCTAACCTAGCTTTTACCTTAAAATCCAAAATTTTTTCCCTTATGGATTTCCCAAATTGTTTCAGTTAAAACTTTTATCATCTTTCAAATTACCACTAAATCCAAACACATGTCAAATTTGTCATTCTTGTTATTCTTCAATAATCAAAGTCAATTACGAGATACATTCCAATCATCTATCCTTTTTACGTTCTTTTTGTGTGATTAAATTTATGTGAAATTATTATATTCTTTTTTGTCTTATTAACATTTTCCTTTTTGGAGTGACTATAGTGCATTCATATTTAAAACTTGTTTTCAAAAAACAATTTACAAGACAATATTCTGCTTTAGCATCTCTCTAGTGCCTAAAATGGAATATTTGAATTTTCAAAATTTAACTCAAAAATTGTTTTTGTTAAAAATCCCTATATTCCTTATACCTGCACAACGCATAGGTGATATAAATTTTCTTTCAAAACCTGGATCCATAGTTTTCAGAAAAATCCATGCATTAAAAGGGATTATATCTAGATAATGACTAAATGGAACCAATTAAACCAAAAGTAAAGTGAGGTAAAGTTAGCAGGTACTAATTTCGGGCATCATAGGGGTGCTAATCCTTCCCCATATGTAACCAACTCTGAACCCAACTAGCGAATCTCTAAACCTTGTAGACCTCAAAATTAATGTTTTGAGTTTCGTGACTCATAATATAGTTTTCAATAGCCATCTGATCATGCTTAGCACAAAATGGTCAATGGGGACTCTAAAACTGTGGTTAATTCACGGTAGCCTCCCTGAGACTATTTTGAGGAATGATTCCCCTAAGTCTTGGTCCTTTTCATATTATTAAGCCTATTCAAATCTTGATCAAGGGATAACTTAACGGCTAAAACACAACCTCACCACTATTTTTTTAAGTCAAGCGCACCCACTCTTTAGATTGTTCGAAGACAAATATAAAAGGGGTACATGGCAATAGTCCCCAAACACGAAAAGTAAGAAAAAGATAATAATAATATGACTCCATAAAGAATAATGATCTATAGACATATATAGGAACAAGAGCTACACCCATCTAAATGTCCCAAAGTTATACCGTCAACACAAATGTATCATGGTAACTTTAAAGACTCGATTCTAAGGTAACTTACCTAAATGTCCCTAAGGTAGAGCTCTGACATAAAAGTATCTCGATAACCTAAAGGACTCGATATTATCATAACAAAACAAACCTATTCCTACTGTGCACCTTTGACCCAGAAGTATATAAGTGATCCCATAAGGCTTGGTTCTAACATAAATTACTAAAATGTCCCTAAGTTCCACCTTTGACATTAAAGTATCCTAATAACCCTAAGTAGCTCGATAATTACAAATCTATCTCTATTATGCATTTTTTATATAGAAGTACCCCAATGATCATAGAAGACTCAGATATGAAATGACAATTATACCTTAGGTAGGCAACTTATATGACAAAGATGACCTAAAATATAAAAATTGCTAATAGATCTCTAAATTTTTTAAAATTACATTTTAGCCCTAAAATAGCTAAAAATTCTAAAAATATTTCTAAATAAGAAAAATAACCTAAAAAAATAATTTATTATGAGAAATGACCATTTTGACCCTCAAATGCAAGGTTTTATCTAATGGGCTCCAAGCATTTCTAACTTTACAAAATAGTCCCTACATGCAATAAATTACAAAATCAAGTATACATCAAAATCAACATGGAAAACATACCAAAAATCATATGAAGTATTTGTAAAAGTACCTTTGACCTTGGAATAATTTTTTTCACATTTTCCAAATAAGTCTTTAAACTTTTTAAAATTGCAAAAAGGCCCTAGAAAGGTTAGAGATGCATAAGACACATGCAAACATATTAAAATGCATGAAAAACACCCTAAAGGTCCACTAAGTATTCAGCCAAGCTTGGATGGCCTTGGAAAAATTTTTCTAATTTTTGCAATTTAGTCCATGTGTTTTTTATAATTATAAAATAACACTAAAATAAAAAACTTCATAAATAAATGCATATATGGTTTGGCCAACATGGGAAATACCCTTCTAAGGCCTTCAAATTTTCAGTAAAATTATTGTTAGGTCCCTACAAGTTTCAAAAAAGACAAAATAGTCTAAAATACCATTAACCCAAGCATAAAAGCATACCATCATATTCAGTCAACATATATAGCAATTAGGAACAATTTTTATCTCCGTATAATTTCATAAATATCAACATAAATACATGTCATAAATTTTATCAAGCTTAAATATGCATGAAATTATGAAAAATGATGAATATATCAACATATTTCATTGTGAATCAATATGAAAATACGAAGAAAAATAGAAAAAAATTATATGCATAATATTACAACATCATTTTCATAACAAACATGCCTTTTCATGATGAAAGTCAAACTATTGCTAATAAAAATCAAATCTAATAATTATTGAAGAAACTTTGATTGTAGCCTTCATACTTGGCCTTCAAACATGGATCAATAGGCTCACTAAACGAATAATCATGCATAAAGTGAACAAAATTAAAGCTTTTACAAGAGAAATTACCTTAAAAAGCCTGAGAACTTAAGAAATTTTAGTGTTTTTTGTTGTTTTTTCTTATGCAACCATTATGTTTTTTCTTGAAACATCTTCCCCCTATTTATAAGGGGGTTGGCCAAGAGATGACAAAATCCCCCTTGGCCGAATGGCCATCCAATTTTCATTTTATTTTTGCCTTTTTAGATTTTTTTTTTGGACCTTTTACTAAGGCTTTATTAATTATTTTTGTCTTTTTATATTAGTCAACAAACCTTAGTCAACAACCTAATGCATGAGTCATGCAACCTAAGCCTAGATTTCATGCTAATTAGGATAATATTAAACTTCATGATAAAATTCAATCCTGATTAAATTAATTCTCATATAATGGAATTATCAAATTCTAAAATTGAAATAAATATACACAAAATTTTGAAAATGTATGAATAAATAATATTATAATTGAAAATTTTAATAAAAAGGAAAAAATTGAAGTAGAGCAATTAAATTGTAAGAAATTAAAAGTTATAAATTCAAGAAATAAAATCTCACATGATAAATTCATTTATGAATTTAATCATGTAAAAGGCCCAATTAAACATTCGTATGAAAATTTTTGGCCCCAAAGAATTTTAGAAAAATTAAAGAGAGAAAAATTGTTAGGATTTGTTGTAAAATCAAAATGGGCCTAATTGGGCCTTGTTAGAAAAAAATGGGCTAGTTGGGCTTAACGAGAATGTAATGGATTTGGTGAAAAAAATGCGCTTGTGAAGCTTGTTGGGCTTGCAAAAATAAAATGGGTTTTAAGGCCCATTAGAAAATTTTAAGCCCATAAAAAAATCCTTGGAACATTAAAAAATAAAATTAAAAAAATTTCCATATAAAATTTCAAGAAAAAATTTTAGAAATTTTTATATGCGAGAAAAATGTGATTAAAAATTCTAAACTCGTAAAAGTTTATGAGAAAAAAACCTTTATAGAAGAAAATTGATATCTAATAAAATTGAATGGAATTTCTAAAAGCTATATTTAAGCTATTTAATTAAAATATATGAAAATATTTAAAGCTCTCAACTCTAAAATATTTTACAGATAAGAAAAAGTTTGTCATTTAGAGATAAAAAATTTTCAAAAATACGTTCAAATTTATAAAAGTAAATTTTAATTTAACACATTACTCAAAATATTAATAAAGATGAAAACTTACAATCTAGCACAAATTTTATTGGAAAAAATTTCATTAGCATGATACTCATAGTATTGTGAAAATTTTCAAATTTAATAGATAAATCTGACAACTTGATGCCTTATGGTAAAAAAATACTAACATAGATTTTTTTCTTGCATATTTTCCATTTTTTGAGAAAAGCATTAGCATAAATACTACAAAGGTATTTGTAAAAATATACAATGATCAACTCCCAAAAGTTTGCAAAAAGTCTCAAAAAATTCATAAAAATAAAAAATTTGATCATAACATCATATGCAAAGATGGATTTTGAAATTTCAAAAGAATAAAGTTAAAAATTATTTTTTCCTTGATATTTGACTTTTTTATCCTAGATTTCTTCTCTATGACTCTTGAAATAGCAATTTTTCTATTAGCTACATGAGTAGTCATTTAAGTATGACCAAATAGATCTTAATCATGCCCAGTCCACCTAAAAGAAGTCAACCCCCATTGGGATGATTACCTAATTGTCACTTAGATATTTAAGGATTACTGGTGAAGAGGCCCAAACAAAATTAGGTGTCTATAGCTGCCCTTCTTTGGTTGTTTTGGAGGATCAAGAATAGGGCAAAGACTAAATAGACACGATGTTGTTCAAGCCATGATAAGCCTTTCTATGGAAAAAATGGTTTTTTTTTTAAACCAACTAAGTTGGTTTTTTACCTAACCAACTACACTGGAATTTTAAATTTTAGTGCCAGTTTTGACAAGGGTGGAACCATCAACTACTCTTCAACTTTCGATAGGGGTGGAACCATAAACTATATTTGGGCTTTAAAATTTTGGTGTTAATTTTGACTATGCTGAGGCCATCATCTAGTTTTGGGTTTTCATATTTTGCTGCCAATTTCAACTAGGTAGAGCCTATCATCTACTCTTAGGCTTTTTAAATTTTAGTACCAAATCGACTAGGCTAAAGCCATCATCTACTCTTGGGCATTTTCATTTTAGTGCCAATTTTATATGGATGAAACCATTACCTACTCTTAAGCTTTTCAACTTTTATGTAGGGCAACTTTATTGGTTTTTTGCCAAATGAAGTGAACCTAGAAAAACATCACCTATTGTTTGCTTAACCGAACGAAGTTGACTTAAAACCTACTTCACATACATTTCACATGACTGGATGAAGAAGACATCTGACTCCATCAATTTCTAACTAACCAAGTGAAGCTGGCAAACAAAAATTTAGTTAATCTTTTATGTAATCAGATGATGTTGATTTAAATCCTACTTTACCTACCTTTCATAGGATCAAATGAAGAGGAAATATTACTCCATAAGTTTTTAATCAAATAAAGTTGATAAACTTATATCTTACTTCACCTACCTTTCACAAGATTGAATGAAGAGGACATATTCCTCTACTAGTTTTAACCAAATAAAGCTGACCAACTTAAATCCCACTCTACCTACCTTTCATAGGATCAAATAAAGAGGACATATTGCTCTATCGATTTCTGACCAATTGAGACTGATAAACATGAATCCTACTTCACCTATCTTTCACATGATTGAATGAGGAACACATATTACTTTATTAGTTTTTAACTAAGTGAAGCTGACACATGTCACATGATCAAATGTAGTTGACTTAAATCCTACTTCCCTACCTTTCACAAGATTAAATGCAGAAGACATCTTATTGCACTAATTTTTAACTAAGTAAAGCTAACAAACATAAATCATACATCACCTACCTTTCACAGAATCGAATGAAAAAGACATATTATTCCACTAGTTTTTCACCACGTGAAGTTGACAAATAAAAACTTTGCCTACATTTCAAATGATCAGGCACAGTTGACTTAAATCCTACTTCTCCTAGCTTTGATAGGATTAAATGAAGAAGACATCTTTCTCTATTAGTTTTTAACCAAGTAAAGCTGACAAACTTATATCCTACTTCACCTACCTTTCATATGATTAAATAAAAAAGATATATCACTCCATAAGTTTTTAAACAAATGAAGCTGACAAATAAAAACTCCATCTAGATTTCACATGATTGGATGAAGTTGACTTAAATCCTACTTTGCCTATCTTTCATAGGATTGAATAAAGAGGACACATTACTCCACTAGTTTTTAACTAAATGAAGCTAACAAACTTAAATCCTACGTCACCTACCTTTTAGAAGATCGAATGAAGAGGACATATTACTCTACTAGTTTTTAACTAATTAAAGTTAACAAATGAAAACTCTGCCTATGTTTCACATTATTAGACATGGTTGACTTTAAATTCTACGTTGCCTACCTTCTGTAAAATTGAATAAAAAGGACATCTTACTCTATAGGTTTTTAACCAAGTAAACCTAAAAATCTTAAATCCTACTTTGCCTACCTTTCATTGGATTAAATGAAAAAGGCATATTACTCTAGCGGTTTTTAACTAAGTAAAGCTAAAAAATAAAAACTCTACCAACATTTCATATGATCGGACAAAGTTGAATTAAATCCTGTTTCACTTACTTATCATAGGATTGAATGAAAATGATACATTACTCTACCAATTTATAACCAAGTGAAGCTAATAAACTTAAATCCTACTTCACTTGCTTTTCACAGGAACAAATGAAAAGGACATAGTACTTTACTAATTTTTAACCAAGTGAAGCTGACAAATAGAAACCCTGCCTATTTCTCATGACGAGTGCAATTGACTTAAATCCTACTTCACCCACCTTTCACAATATTGAATGAAGAAGACATCTTACTTTACTGGTTTTTAACCAAGTAAAGCTGAAAAACTTAAATCCTACTTTACCTACTTTTCATAAGGTTGAATGAAGAGGACATATTACTCCACCAGTTTTTAACCAAGTAAAGCTAACAAATAAAATTTCAGCTTATATTTTACTTAATCACATAAAGTTCACTTGAATCCTACTTTGCCTATATTTCATAACGAGGAAGATTCATTACTCTACCGATTTTTTATTGAGTGAAACTGGCAAACTTAAATCCTACTTCACGTGTCTTTCATAAGATCCATTGAAGAAGATATATTATTGACTTAAATACTGCCTACATTTTACATGATTGGATGTAATTGACTTAAATCCTACTTCACCTATCTTTCACAAGATCAAATGAAAATAACACATTACTTCACTAGTTTTTAACCAAGTAAAGTGAAAAATGTAGATCCTACTTCAGCTACCTTTTATAGGATCGAATGAAGAAGACATATTATTTAACCAAATTTTAACTAAGTGAAGTTGATAATTAAAAACTCTGCCTATATTTCACATGATCAAACGAAGTTGAATTAAATCATACTTCACCTACCTTTTACAGGATCAAATGAAGAAAGCATCTTAGTCTACCGATTTTTAACCAAGTGGAGCTAACAAACATAAATCCTACTCCACCTACCTTTCATAAGATCAAATGAAATAGGCATATTACTCAACTAGTTTTTCCTTAAGTGAAGCTGGCAAAATAAAAACTCCATTTATATTTCTCTTGATCAAATGAAGCTGAGTTGAATCCTACTTCATCTGCCTTTTATAGGATTGAATAAAGAGGATATCTTACTCTATTGGATTTTAACCAAGTGAAGCTGACAAACTTAAATCCTACTTGACCTACATTTCACAAGATCGAAGAAGAGGACATCTGAATTTGAAATATCATGAAGATTACCAATAGGTATGATTAATCTAAACCTCATTATCATTAATTTCTTTTTCTTTTTAATCTTCTTATATGTTTATGAGGCCTAATTAGTTTAAGTTTCATTATTGTTAATTTTTCTACCTCTTGATGGTTTGGTAATAAAGGTTTAAACTGTTAAAAGGCAATTTCATGTTTTCTTGAGTAAATACTTATTCTAATCTTAATTTCATAAATCTAGGAATTGTTCAATTTTCCTGAAAGCCACCAAATATCAAATTAATATTTATCAGTTTAAGGATACTATTTTATGCAATTTAATAAGAGTCTATATTTCACTGCTCATAGCACATCAAAATACTTCCATTAAAATCACCAAAAGTATCAAAATTCATTCAAATGTTAGGATTTATGAAACAAGATCACGTTCTCATTCCAACCTAGGAAAAGATTAACTTAGTCAAATGTGACGAAAATTTCAAAAATAATTTTAACCTTAAATTTTACAATATCAATGATAATGGATATACCATTTTTATTTTTGATATTAAGGGTTTTCCTATGATTGATGATCACTATTTAAGGCATCCTTGAATCAAGTAAGGCAATAAATTTAGAGGCAGATCTAGAGTGCCATTGTTAAATTTTGGCTTGAAGAAATTAATAGAATCATTAAGACCAAGTTTAAGTGGATGTTCCTTTTATGGGAATTCCTTGATAAGTAAACAATCAAGTTATAGCATCCTTTTAATCTTTAAATACACTAGTATAACATGTATTAAACTAATGTTAGTAAACACTGAGTCTTAAGAGGTTAATTTGAAAGACCTTTGGTAAACATGAATTTATAAATAGGGTATGAAAGTTCTGAATGGTTATCTTGAAATGAATTAGTATTAGGCATTTGAATCAACCTTTTGCTAAAGACATGAAATTTCTAGACATTTGGGATTATTGTTGAATTAACATGAAAGAGTTCTTTTCCTTTGGTGGCTACTTTATTGGTTTAAGAGCAATTCCAAAGCCTTTAAGTTTATTATGGACTACCCATTTTGGATTTTCACCCTAAAATTTTATTTTTTTCTTATTACCCTATCATATTCTTGAGAACTTAACAATCATCCAGAAAGACAAATTTTTGAAAAGGCTTATAGGAATAACTTAACAACATAAATAGCTATGTTTGATCAAAATAGACTTTGTTGGTATGTAATATAGGCCATGATTTTAAAAAGAAAAGATAGATAATCCCAAATCAAGTGTTTTAGGGTAATTGAATCAAGCATCTTTTTTCTTTATAAGAAATTGATTCAACATGTCTTTTAAGGTAAAATATATATCTTTATTTTTTCATCTTTTCTTGATTTTTCTTTATCTTCTTTGCTTTTTTTTTATTTCTTTCTTCTTCTTGTTTTCCTTCATTCTAAAATAACTTAAAATTCAACTTTGAATTAGCCTTTAATTTTGCTTTAGGATGATGGGCTTGTTCTTCTTGTAACTTTAGGATGGGATTTGCTTCCTTTGATCTTGAAGCTTTGCTTGACCTTGCCCCCTAAAGTGAAAGGTTATCCCTAGTTAGGGTTTAAAGAAAGAATAAATCATTAGGCTCAAAAGAGATTGAAAGGAGATAGTTTTTATATTTATGAATGGATAGAGAAAGATGGCCATTCATGATTTCAAACAAAGCCATTTGAATTATCGAGCTTTTCATTAAGTTAGAGGGATAGTTTTTTCTTCTAAATCATTTTGAGTACCTTAATAACATGCTGTTGCCCTTAATTTTTCTCTGAATTTGTTTTTTTTGCATTTTGGCTTATTGTATGCCCTCAACATTATCAGTTCTGTAGTTACCAATGAATCTTGGTTTTGGTTGAGCCTTGCAACAAAAAAAATCAAATTAGCATTGGGAACTCAAATTTAACAGCTTATTTATCAAGCATTAGATTGAAAAGGTTTTATCCCAAAAAAAGTGCTTTTGGCTCATGCTTATTTTCATTCTTCCTAATCAAGGATTTGGAAAAGTGTTATAAAAGTTACGGCAAAAGGTTATCCAAATAATGGAGATCCTAAAATTACTATCATTAGTTTAACATATATCGAACTATCAAGATTTGAATACTTTAAAAGTATAACTTGTTTGTTTGACCCTCAAGAAATCTAAAAAAGAGTGTTAAGTATGAAAGCTCTATAGTTGAATGTCCAAGACATTTACATCAATAAAGGTGAAGGATATTTTTGAAAGAGCTCAATCTAATGGTGATCACCTACCAAAGAAAAATTTTTGAAATATTCTCATTACCTTAAATACTGGAAATCATTATTAACAAAATTCATGGCCTATGATAGAATACACAATATTCATAAACCAAATTTATTTCAAAATTCATAATTTCCAAAAAGAATGATACAAGGTTTTAAAATTATGATAGAAATTACCCCTGTTTGGCATATACCATAAGATCAATGACTCTCAAGCAAATCGTCTTTGATAGACATCCATTAACTCTTGAAATTTTATCAGGTCAGCATCCCTAAGGGCTTGTACTTTGCCCTTGAATCTATTGCAGTTTTTTATGGAATGGTTTTCCATCTTTTGACAATACTTATATCTAACACTTAAATTGTACCATTCCATGTAAAGAGGTCACTTTGGCTTTGTTGGGAAGTATAAATCATTTGATTTTGAGTGAAAAAAAGAAAGAGCTCAGTGTAGAAAATTGGTAGGGCATGATACACCTCCATCCTTTTTTTTTTTTTTTTAAGAATTGCCTGAAATACTTTCTGAGCATTTTGTCTTTCAAGAATCTGGTCAAAAATGTGTTCATAAAAGGTTGCAAGATATGGGATAAAGCTACTAAGGTTGTTAAGTGATGAAAGTTTGGGGGTGAGGATGTTTTCCGAATGGATTTCCTCATTTTCTAGACTTTCTGTGGTCTTAGCTTCCATTAGCTACAACTTATTGGCATTCGTTGATAAGATCATTCTATTATCCCATGTTTACCACTATACCGGTGTCCATGATCCTCCTAGTTTTTATGCCATTTTTAATTCTTTTAAGAGCAAATAAAATATCTGTAAACTCAGAGAAAGGACTTTCAATCAACTTATCATAATATAAAGGTGGCAGAGTATCGATGAAGTAGGTATGCATTTCCCTATCGGCTAGAGGTGGTTGGCTGTATGAGGCTATTTCTATCTATCTACAGAGGTATTCTCTGTAGTTCTTGTTAGGATTATTTCTCATGTTTTAGAGAGTTCTTTAATTCAGAGCAATTTCAAACCTATGCTTATATTGTCATAAAAATGCTCGAGCCAAATACTTTCATGTGCTCACATTGCCTCTTTCTAATTAGAAGTAATATTTTAAAGCGACCCCAATCAGGCTTTCGAAAAAAATATAAGCAAGCACTTTATCATCTTTAGTATCCTCAGCCACTTTGCGGTAATATGTCATCAAATATGCCTTGGGACAAATGAATCCATCATATTTTTAAAATTTCAAAATTTTAAATTTCAGTGAGATAATCATATCTAGCACTGACTGAGATTATCAACATCAATATTACTATAAGGTTATTCCCTTCTATGGCCTCAACTTTTTCTTAAGAAGTTGTAACTTCCTTTTTTCGATTTTCTCTTCAACCTATTTTTTGCCATTTTACTGAGGCCTTTCTTCTTTATCCAAGTTGGGGACTACTGACTCCTATTAAGCGACATCGATCTTAGCATCTGCCCTTTATGGGAGAATGTCAGGGTTAATATAAATAACTAATGGTAAATTAGCTCCGGCCATGTTTTGTAGTATACTTTGGGCATTTTCCATTTGTGCATCTTAAAAATTAGCTAGTGGTCCTTTTGCTTATACTCTTCTGGATGCCCTGACAAAAGTGTTGATATGATATGGGACTATATGCAAATTCCTTTAGTCAAGGTTTTACTTTTGTGCAGACCTTTTCTCCATGACTCTTTTCCTTTTTTTTCATCCTTAAGTGGTTTAAGGTGTTTAGGGCTTCTTTTTCTTTCCTTATTTTAGATTTGTTTCAACTCGTCTTGTCAAGTAATGTCTTTTTTTTTATCTTGTGGTTCCATGTTATTCCACCTTCAATGGGAAAAAAAACTTCAACCAGACTGCATGAATATATGGCTTATCAACATTAACCTTTATTATCATCCTTATATAGTTGCCAATGAGTAGAAAATGGTTGCATGCATGAATAAATGAATGAATGAAGAAAGTAATTATGTTACATGTGATGGAACAGATTGGGTGCGTATCAGACATGAAGGTTATTGTAAGGGCAAGAAACCGAGGAATTCAAGTCATGATTCAACACCATTGTTTTATCAACCAAACTTTGACTTATTCATTCATTGTTGGCATACAAAGCCATATTTATAGGATTCAAAAAGAAAAAGTAACAAAAAGAACTGCTTACAAACACTTAATTTTCCTAGCTGTGATAATACTTCAAGGAACCCTTATAGATCCAAATCTTTTTTTGAACCCTATATTGAGCGAGCCCACCAAGTTGCCACAAGATTATTTTAAGGATCATTTCATTGCCATTTAACATTCTATTGCTTCCAATAATGCAATGGGAACTTATCAATGACATTTAACCTTGGTTTAAACTAGCATACATTAACATTGAGTAAATCTTGAACCTTTTTTTTGAACACATGGTATTTCACTACAGAATGCCCCCTAACCCCATGGTATTCGCAATGTAAATTGATGTCACGCTATTTAGGATAAGGTTGTTTGTAAAGAGGAATGTGCAAAGGAACAAGTTGATTCTGAAACTAAAGCGAGTATAGTTATTTATAGGATAATAGGATTGAATCAAACTGGCAATTCCTTCATGGGCTTTTCTTAGTGTGGGCACCAAAAGATAATAGGGTGGTGCTAGAAAAACCAGTAGGTTTAGAGGGCAAATTAATTTATATAGGTGCAGAGTTAGGTGACTTTATATCAAAAATGTGAATAGGGTAGGAATTAACACCTTGCCTGGTGGTATGCTTGCTCTAGTTTTTAAGTCTTCAAGTGCCAAAGGTTAGGTTGAAAACACTAGTGAGTTTTGGGAATTAACCAAAGGATCTCTAATGAGTTTTGTTAATATAGACAATAGTTCCTTTATCTTTTGGATCTCATGCCTCATTCCTCTAACTATTCCCTCTAAGGTATTTATTTGTGCTTCTAATCGATTTTTCAGACTTAAATTTTTTGGATTCATCAAGGGTGATAATGCTCCCAAGTGAAGTTTGTTTTTCACCCTATATAGATCCTTGACCATTTTTGCCAACCTATTGAGCAAATTTTCTGTCATGTAGGCTTCACGACTAGATTCTTCTTGGATGGACCCTAACTTGCTGATTCTTGCCTCTAAATTATCATTCATGTCAAGATCCTTTATATGCAATAAATGGAATGAATTTACCACATCATGGAAATTATGAATGCATAAGCATATAAACAAATGAATATGTAAAAGATCTTGAATCAATTTACAAGTTTTCATGAAATATGGATGTGATACAAAAATTGAAAAGGAAAATCCTAAACCTATCTTCCTTTTCTTAGCATACTCGAACAAGTTTAATAAATTTGATTTTGATTTTGATTTTGATTTTTTTTCATTTTTTTGGGTTTTTCTTCTTTTTTTTCAATCTTTCTTTTTTTTGTGTATTTTTTTTTGCTTAAGAAAGAATTATGAGGTCTTTTTTTTTCCAATATCAAAAATTACTTTTAGAAAATTTTCATGATATGGTAAATCAGGGTGAGAAAAATAAAGTAAAAATAAGATTTATCATAGCAACACAATGTAAATTTATTGTTATCAAGAAAATCAAATTATAAGAATAAAATGTTAGAAGCATTCCTCTATTTGTACCTAATTTGGTGACTTTTAAAATCGGGTATGGCTCTAACTAGGTGAGGCCTTTACAATTTATTACATGAAGTTCAGGTTGAACATCTAAATAGGTTCTTAAGTTATTCCTCGAGCCTAGAAAGAACTGATGAGGTACCGTAATCCTTACCCATTACGAGTTTATGTTGAAAAGGGTTCAATTCGAGTGAGAGTATTTTTCATACCCATAATGAGGTTAACACCTTAGGCAAGTGTAGGAATTTACACTAGGTGAGTTTCTCAATAGTCCAAACAAAGGCTAACACTTTAGAAGGCAAAGCTACTTTATCCCCTCCAAAATATTAGATAAGCTATGCCTCTCCATATGCTCGAAGGAGAGTCTAATGCATACGCATGTGTATAATGTGTGTGAGGGAATGAACAAACCTTTTATGACTTGACACTTTCAAAAATAATAACAACCCAAATCCTAAATTCCCTTAAAATTAATCCTACAAAGGAAACAAAAAGGTTCAGTGAAATATATGAACAATATATAATAGAATTTCCGTATAAACCAAAATCAAAATGAAAAAAATGAAATAATTTTTGTTTTAAAAATATTAGGAATTATAGGTTGAAACACAAATAAATCCAAATTTACTTAACACTCAATTAATTTTAGCCTGACTCTCTAATCTATCTCTAGTGGAGTCACCAAGCTATCGCAGCATGGCCGAGATCAAATCCTAACCAGTTAGACATCAAAAGTGGGTGTACCCCTTGTTCCTATATATTTATATATTTATATATTTATATATATTATTTTTTTCATTTTTAGGGCTATATCATTATTATTTTTTTCTTATTTTTAGGGAAGCAAGTCATCGAGATGAATCGTTCACTCGAGTTAGCCTTAAATAGTCATTATAAAATGGCCTTTTGTCTTAGAATTGTTTTGGCTAGGTAAGACTGGTTACCTATTAGAGTTCATATTTTGATGGTTATGTAACCTCTAAAAACAAACTCCGAGATATGTGATAATAACAGAGATAACTTTGAAAGGTCTAAAAGTCAAATACAATCATGAGTAAGGATCGATCCCTTTCATGATGCCTGGTAATTAGTACCTTATTAATCATGTGTTAATTTAAATTTTGATTTATATCCAGTTTTTGTATCCGGTATTTAATTATAATACCCATATATCAAAATAAAATTTTATGAAACAAATTTATTATTCCAGATAAAAAAATAAGGTTTTTGATATTTTTGAAAATCAAATTATCTTTAGTACCCTACCAGAGGACCGAAGGAGCAAAAAGATTTTATCATCATCTTTTGCACCGCACCGGATAGCTAAAAGAGTATGAAAGGTTTTAAAAATCAAAATATTTTTCACACCTCACTGAAGAGCTAGAGGAATATGGAAGGTTTTATTTTTTCAACATTTGAGAAATCTTAATTTTTTTTTAAAGGATTTCTTGTTATTAAAATTTATGAAATCCCTCCCATATGCTAGAAGAAATTCCATGTACTACTTTAACTGGGAGACATTATCTTAATTATTAAAAATTTTGATTTTATCAAGAAAAGAAAAACTTATCCTAAGTACTCCTAATGTATATCTTCGACATAAAAGTATCCCGATACTCTAAAGTACTAAGCTTTAAGGTAACTTACCTAAATGTCCCTAAGGTATACCTTTGACATGAAAGTATTGTAGTAACCTAAAAGACTCGATATTATCATAACAAAATGAATCTATTCCTACTGTGCACCTTCGACATAAAAGTATCTCAGTGATCATATAGGACTTGGTTCTAATTTAAATTACTAAAATGTCCCTAAGGTTTATCTTTGACATTATAGTATCTCAATAACCCTAAAGGGCTCGATAATTTCATAAAATGATAAACTTGTTGCTATTAGCACCTTTGACATAAAAATCTCCAAGTGATCATAAGGGACTCAAAAATGAGATGAAATGATAATTATACCCTAGCTAGGTTTTATAAATTACTAAAATGTCCCTAAGATTTATCTTTGACATTAAAGTATCCCAATAACCCTAAAAAGCTCGATAATTTCATAAAATGATAAACCTATCCCTATTAGCACCTTTGACATAAAAATCTCCAAGTGATAATAAGGGACTCAAAAATGAGATGAAAAGGTAATTATACCCTAGCTGGGATACTTATATGACAAAGATAACCTAAAATACAAAAATTGCTAATAGGTCCCTAAATTTTTCAAAATTATATTTTAGACACAAAATGGCTAAAAATGTTTTTGAATGATCAAAATATAGTAAATGGGTAATTTGTTTTGAGAAATGACCTTTTTGGCCCTAAAATGCAAGGTATTATCTAATGGACTCCAAACTTTTCTAACTTTATAAAATAGTCCCTAAATGAAATAAATTACAAATTCAAACATCAAACACTAAAAAATCAACATGGGAAACATACCAAAAATCAACATGGAAAACATACCAAAAATCATATGAAGTATTCTACCTAGTACCTTTGGCCTTGGAACAATTTTTTTCACTTTTTACAAACAAGCCCTTAGACTTTCTAAAATTACAAAAACACCTTAAAATGGTTTGAAATGCATGAAACACATTCAAACATGTTAAAATGCACAAAAAATACTCCTAAAGGTCCACTAAGCATTCGACTGAGCTTAAATGGCCTTAGAAAATTTTTTGCAATTATTGTAGTTTAGTCCTTACGTTTTCCATAATTATAAGATAACCTAAAAAATCAAAAACTTCATAAATATATATATATATGGTTCGGCCAAGGCTTTGAAATTTTTGGTAAAATTAGTTTTAGGTCCTTTTAAGTTTCAAAAATGACAAAAATAGTCTAAATACCATTAAACCAAGCATAAGAGCATACCATCGAATTCGGCCAACATATATAGCAACCAAAAACAATTTACCTCCAAAATAGTCTAAATGGGCCATATTGGAAAATCAAATGGGATTGTTGGACTTGTAGAGAATGTAATGGGTTTGGGTGAAATCAAAAATGGGCTTGGCAAGCTTGTTAGGCTTGTAAAAATTAAAATAGGTTTTAAGGCCTATTAGAAAACTTTAAGCCCATAAAATTCCTGGCCCATCAAAAAATAAAATTCATAAAATTTTCATGTAAAAATTCAAAAAAAAATGAGAAATTTTATGTGCAAGAAAAAAACAATTAAAAATTTCAAACTCATAAAAATTTATAAGAAAAAACCTTTACTAAAGAAAATTGATATATAATAAAAATGAACTGGAATTTCAAAAAGCTATATTCAAGCTATTTGATTAAAATATATGAAAATATTTAGAGCTGTCAAATTTGAAAAAGTTTACAGATAAAAGAAAGTTTGTATTTTAGAGACAAGAAAATTCAAAAAAAATATTTTTCAAATTTATAAAAAATGAATTTAATTCAACATATTACTCAATTTATTAATCAACAAAAATAATAAAAATGAAAAGTTAAAATTTAGGACAAATTTTATTGGAAAAAATTTCATGAGCATGACACTCGTGGTATTGTGAAAATTTCAAATTTAATAAATAAATTTGACAACTTGATACCTCATAGTATAAAATGTCAATATAGATTTTTCCTTGAATATTTTTAATTTTTCAAGATGAGCATTGGTATATATACTACATGAGTATCGGTAAAAATATACGATGGTCAACTCCCAAAAGTTCATGAAAAAATCTTAAAAAATTCCTAAAAATGAGAAATTTGACCATAACATCATTTGCAAAGATGAATTTCAAAATTTTGAAAGAATAAAGTTAAAAATTAATTTTTTCTTGATTTTTTTTATCCTAGATTTGTTTTTTGTGACCCCTAAAATGGTGACTTTCCTAGTAGGTGTACGAACGGTCATTTAAGTACGACCAATTAGGTTTTAAAAATAGCCAGTGCACTCGAAAAAAGTCAATGATTAACTAATTATTAATGTTAGATATTGAAGGATTACGCGGGAAAGGGCTCAAACAAAATTAGTTGTCTACAAACTCAAGTGATGAGTGGCTATAAACCATTGACTTCAATTTCCTTGATGAAAACTTGATGTGCATAACTGAAAAAGAAGAAGCCTTCAGCCATGGCCCATCCTAGAAAATGTACTTTGATGGAGCGTTAAATGCACTAGCGTATTGAATTAGGGTAATACTGATTTCACTCGACAAAAGTCACCACCTTTTCATTGCCAGACTAAGCTTGGATTACCCCAACAGCATAGCAAAATACAAAGCTTATGTCATGGGCCACTAAGCGACTATCAAGAAAAATGTCAAGACTTTATGGCTTTTCAAGGATTTAGCCCTAGTTATTTATCAACTGAAAGGGGAATGGCAAACCCATGGCCCTAAACTAATCTGTTTAAGGAAAGTAATCTTGAAACTAAAAAAAGAATTCAAAGATAATAGTTTCCATTGCCTACCTCAGGAAAAAAATTAAATAGTTGATGCCCTGGCCATATTGTCATCCATATTCAAAGTTAATGGAAAATAAGATGTCACTTCTATTCAAATGAGCATCTATATAACTCTAACACATTGTCAAAATATTAAAGAAAAAAAGGATGGCTTGCCATGATATTATGACATCTTTCATAACATTTGAAATTAACAATACCCTAAGCACACTATAAAAAAAAAGATAAAAACACTATAAAAGAATGGTTATGGGATTTATTTTGGATAAGAAAATCTTATACAAGAAAAGTCAAGATCAAATGCTGCTCAGATGTGTCAATGCTTCTGAAGCTAAAAGAATTCTAAAAGAGGTTCATGAAGGAATCTGTAACATATATGCCAATGGGCATCTGATGGCAAAGCAAGTAATAAGATTTGGCTACTATTGGTTAACTCTCAAAAGAGATTGTATTGATTATGCTTGGAAATGTCATAAATATCAAATTCATGCAGACAAGATTAATATCCCACTTTTACCGCTTCATCTCATGATAGCCCCATGGCCTTTTTCTATGTAGGGTATGGAGATGATTAGGCCTATCACCCCTAAGGCTTCTAATGGCCAACGATTTGTTTTAGTAACTATTAACTACTTCACCAAATAGGTAGTAATAGCCTCATATGCCAAGATTACTAAATTAGTTATGTGCAAGTTCATGACATAGGACATAATTTATTAATATGGGCTCCTTAAAAAAATCATTACGGATAATGCTCACAACTTGAGAAATAACATGATGCAAGCATTGTGCTCTTAATTCAAAATCCAACACCATAATTAATGCTACTATTTGAAAATGAATGAGACAGTCAAAACAATCAACAAGAACATCAAGAAAATAGTAAAAAATGGTTGAGACATAAAGATTGGCATAAAAAGCTACCCTTTGTAATCTACAGCTATCGAACTTCAATTTAGACTTTTATAGGTGCTGCCTATTCTCTTTAGCCTATGGAATAGAGGTCATCCTACTTATCAAAGTCAAAATCCCCACTCTAAGAGTCTTGATGGAGGCTAAACTTGAAAAACCTAAATAGACCAGGAATGGATATGATTAACTAAACTTTATTAAAAAAAAGTAGTTAAAAGCTATTTATCATGAGAAAATGTTTTAAAGGTGCATGATCAGGGCCCATGACAAAAGGTCCATACTTGTCAATTTCATGAAAGTGAACTGATTCTGAAGAAAATCCTCCAAACCCATAAAGATGCCTAAGGCAAATAGACTTTTAATTAGGGGGGACTTCTATTATGAAACAAGCTTTCTCCAGAAAGGGCCTAATTCTAATGGAAATGGATGGCAACATCATGCCCAATCCTATCAATCTAGATTCTATCAAGAAATACTATGCTTAAAGGATAAAAATCTAAAAAAAAACCTGTATAACAAAAAGAGTCAATAAAAAAGTCAAAAAAAAAGGAAAAAGAGTCAAAAAGAAAAGAAAGGTTTTGAATAAAAACCTAACAAGGGCATCCAAATTGCTGTCCCAGCTTGAGTCAAAAACTAGAAACGATGGCTCAAGAAAAATTAAACTAAACCAAATCTCATCTAAACCAAATTAGATTTTACACAAACACCTATCAGAAAGAACTCAATGAAACTTTGACTAGCCTTGGCCATAGCTAATTAAACTCAATCTTGCTTCGACTATATTGGGTCAAAATCTTAGTTAGATCAAATAAAACCTTAGCCAAACTTAAAGTTAAATCTCACCCAAACCTAACCCAAGTTGGAAGAAAAGACCCAAGTCTAGGGAAACTGCAAAATAGCATAAAGTAATCTTATGGGTCTTTAGAAGATTAGCTCATATCAAATATATTGATTATTTGGCGAAGATATGAAAATGAATCAGATAGAACATTCATGTTATGCTTATCAGGGGCACCAATCACCTCAAAGATTGCACTCTTTTATTATACCTTCTTATGTCTTTTGTTTTTTTAGCAAATACGAACAAGATTATATCACCTTTATTGTCATGAATAAAATACTATCTTGTTTCTTTTAACCCCTTTCAATCATATTTGCCTTGCATTATGCTTATTATTTAATTGATAATACTTTATAATAGAATTATATCCATATTAGGATTTTTTAATATTACATTTGGAATTTCATGACAACATCAAAACACATTTTCATAATGAATCAAGCATGTAGGAATGAGGAAACATGATGAAAGAGTCAATAAAACATGAAAAATTTTAAGTTTACCATATCCAAGGCCATAATGTGCATAAAGATCCTAAAACAAGGTCATGTCAACATGTAAAGCTTATTAAAATGATAAAAATGCAAACATAAGTTTATAAGGGTAGAAAAGATAAGGAATATACCCAAAAATGTTGAGAACCTTGTTGAGCAGAAAAGGTTTTAAACTTTTAGCTCATTTTCTTACCTTTTCTTGCCATGATTTAGTAAGAAAAAGTGGCTAGGAATGAGCTCAAAGGTTGTTATATCAATGAAAAAGTGTTTTGTGAGGTAAGGCAATGGTTATGAAGGGTTTTAAGAGGGTTTTTGAAGCATTAATAAGGAAGCTACTGGAATCAAAAAATTTTTAAGTATGGTGGCTAATGTACATGTATGCAAAGGGTTTTTTTATTGTTTAGCACATCATGAATCTTACACAAGATCTAATCTTGGCCATTACAAACCTAGTAAAGGTGGGCATTTTGGACATTTAGGTTAGATAATATATTGACTTATTGTACCAAAAAGCAAGCTTTCAATATTTCATTGGTTGATGTACATCCTCGGCAGCAGAAACAAACCATGCATGAGTTGGTAAAGTGAGCAAAGTTAAACTTGCACTTTCTCTATCCACATTATAGCATGAAATACCCTTATAACAAGCTTAACAAACCATTCAAAAATGTTAAAACCTAATTTTTAAGCCTAAAAATGAAGTCCTATGTTTGATATTAGATGATTCTTGGAGCCAAAGTTGTGAACAGATTTATGTTTTAATGCAATAGTGCTAAGGGTGAAAAATGCCATTAACTAGGCAAAATGCAATCGATGCATTGCATATTGTATCGATATATCTTAGCAAAAAACACAAAATGTATTAATTTTTTATTTATCAATATAATGAAGACTGTATCGATACATTAAAGGATATATCAATATAATCGCTTGTGTGTATCAACACATTTTGGCCAAAAATTTAATTTTTGCTATAACATAACCCTGTATCGATACAATTAGATTATGTATCGATATATTTCCTTGTGTATCAATACATTCCTTTTTTGTATTAATACAAATAGAGGAATTTTAAGTCTTGTGGATGTAAAGGCCTCATATCGATACATATATGCTATGTATCAATCTATGCATGCAAAAATGTAGATTTTTCATACCTTCAGCTCTCTAAGCACCCTACCTTAGCTGGGAATGATGGATGACTGATTCATGATTACTCAAATGACCTTGATAACACCTCAAATAATGACCTATGGTGCCTTAAACATGAACCTGAACAAAAGGAGATGTCCACAGCTACCATTATTCGACTATTGTTAAGTATAAAAAAATGGCAAAGACCGATAGACACATTTTATCTGAAGAGTTTTTAATTCTACCTTATGCTCCTATGATAAAAAATTGAAACTAATATAATGCCAAGATAAAATAATATTTTAGTGACAATTTCATTTTTTATGAAAAGGTGTAGTTTAAAATTTTAGATAAAAAAAAACCTAAACTGCGATCCTAGGCTTGACATATCTGTAAGTTTGACTTAAAAAAGATAGAACGCCAACATGCCAAATCAGGGCCAGCAACATTGGACTTTAAAAAGATTTCTTAACATGTTTTTTATGAAAGACTTAGACTATGATCCTGGGCTCGACCTATCCTTAGGTTCTACTTAAAATTACGATCCTAGGCTCGACCTATCCCTAGGTTCTACTTAAAATAACAGAATACCAATGTGTTGAATAACCCTAACAACATTGAACTTTGAAAAGATTTCTTGATAGAGGTTTTTGATAAAGATTCTTGACATAAGTTCTCAACAAAGGTTCTTGACAAAGACACCAATAATTTGGATCATGATATTTTAGCAACATTGGACTTTAAAAGGATTTCTTTAATAGAGATTCTTGTTAAAAGTTCTTGATAAAAGTTCTTGACAAAGATGCCAATAAGCTAGGTCATGATATTCTAACAACATTACACTTTAAAAGGATTTCTTGGCAGGTTCTTGACAAAGATTCTTAACAAAAGTCCATGGCAAAGGTTCTTGACAAAGATTCTAAACATGAGTTTTTGACATGAACCAATTAGCCAGGTTAGTCCTATCAACATCATTAGGGTTTAGACTCTCTTGGAATAATATTTTAAAGAAATAGGGTTCTTACCTAAGTGACCCTTTAATTTGTTGATTTTTGATATCAAAGATTCTTACCAAGAAGTTTTTCATGGTTTGACAGGTTTGACAGACTTTGCCTGATACGATGCTAACAAAATGATGTTATGTGATGACAAATAAATGCATGCTATGATAAAGCCATTGCACATTATCCTTTTGATTAAGAACTCTAACAATTGTTTCCCTGATGCCATAGTTTTAGGTGTTGATTTTGGACTTGACGAGCTTTGAAATCGTGAATCTTTTTGGATGACTTGATGTTTGGATGATTGTTATCATGACTTTAGGTATTTAAGTTTTTTATTGATAGGGTAAGAATTTGGATGATCATGCTTGTCTTAAGGTTCATGATCTATTTGATAAAGTAAGTTGGTTTTGTTGATAGTTTGAAAGCCGAGTGACTTTGACTTGGTTGTGGGTTCATTTTGATTGGATGAGTTAGTGTTTGGGATTTGGCGAGGTTTCTTGACTAGATTGGATGAGTTTTACTAAAGTTTTGACAGTCTTTCATGACTGATGACTCTTAAAGCTGAGAAAGGTTGACATCTGATCTGGGGGACCAACTTTAATTTTAAGGAAATTGCTAGAAAGAAAGCTTTTCTTGTGAAACCAGAGCATCAGTATCATGAATCCTATTGAGCGAAATGTGTTTCCATAGCCTAATCAAAAAAAGAATGGAGATTATTTTGAGCATCCATGTTTATCTCATCTAAGGTACGAACTCTAATTCCAAGATGTTAGAAAAAAAGCTTTTCTTGTGAGACAAGCATTAATATCTTGAATCCTATTGAGCGGAATGTGTTTTTACAGCCGAATCACAACAAGAATAGAGATTATTACGAGAATCCATATTCGTCTTATTTGAAGGATAAACTTTAGATCTTAAGAAAATGGTGGAAATAAGCGCCTTTCTAGTGAAACTAAAGCATGAATATCATGAATCGTAATATGAAGAATGTGTTTTTACAGTGCAATCACAAGAAGCATCAATATCATGAATCAATGTTCATCTCATTCGAGGGATGAACTTTAATTTTAAGGAAAATGGTTGAAAGAAAAGCTTTTCTGGTTAAATCAAAGCATTAATATCATGGATCCAAATGACCAAAAAGTGTTTTTGTAGCCCAATCACAAAAAAATGGGAGATTATTATGAGAATCCATGTTCATCTCATCTAAGGGATGAACTTTGATTCTAAGAAAAATGATGGAAAGAAAAGCTTTTCTAGTGAAACCAAAGCATCAATATCTTGAATCCTAGTGAGCAGAATGTGATTTCATAGCCCAATCAAAAGTAGAGTGGAGATTATTTCAAGAATCCATGTTTAACTCATTGGAAGGTCAAACTTTGATTTTAACGAAAATGGTGAAAAAAAAAGCTTTTCTTGTCAAACCAAAGCATCAATATCGTGAATCCTAATGTGGAGAATGTATTTTTATAGCCAAATTACAAAAAAAATGGAGATTATTGTGAGAATCTGTGTTTAACTCATCTGAAGGAAAAATTTTGATTCAAAGGAAAATGCTAGAAAAAAAAGCTTTTCTTATGAAACCAAAGCATCAATATCGTGAATCCTATTGAACAAAATGTGTTTTCAAAGCCTAGTCGAAAAAAGAATAGAGATTATTCTAAGAATCTATGTTCAACTCATATGAGGTTCAAACTTTAATTCTAAGGAAAATATTGGGAAGAAAAGCTTTTCTTGTGAGACAAGCTTCAATATCTTGAATCCTATTGAGCAACATGGGTTTTTATAGCCCAATCACAAAAAGAATAGAGATTATTATGAGAATCCATGTTCACCTCATATGAGGGATGAACTTTAAATCTAAGGAAAATAGTGGAAAGAAAAGCTTTTCTAGTGAAACCAAGGCATTAAAATCATGAATCATAATGTGAAGAATGTGTTTTTATAGTGCAATCACAAGAAGCATCAATATCATGAATCAATGTTTGTCTTATCTGAGGGCAAACTTTAATTGTACAAAAAATGCTTTGAATTTTTACAGTACCATAAAAACACTTTTTGGTCATTTGGATCCATGATATTAATGCTTTGCTTTCACCAAAAAAGTTTTTTCTTTCCACCATTTTTCTTAAAATTAAAGTTCATCCCTCGAATGAGATGAACATTGATTCATGATATTGATGCTTCTTGTGATTGCACTGTAAAAACACATTATTCATATTACAATTCATGATATTGATGCTTTAGTTTCACTATAAAGGCTTTTCTTTCCACCATTTTTTTAAGATCTAAAGTTCATCCCTCATATAAGGCGAACATAGATTCTCGTAATAATCTCCATTCTTGTTGTGATTCAACTATAAAAACACATTCTGCTTAATAGGATTCAAGATATTGATGCTTGTCTCATAAGAGAAGCTTTTTTTCCAACATCTTAGAATTAGATTTTGTACCTCAGATGAGATGAACATGGATTCTCAAAATAATCTCTAATCTTTTTTTGATTGGGCTATAGAAACACATTTTACTTAGTAGGATTCATGATATTGATGCTTTGGTTTCACAAGAAAAGCTTTTCTTTCTAGCATTTTCCTTGGAATCAATGTGCTAGGGTTGTATAGATGCTCATCTAAATAGAAGCAACATTCGATTCTCGCTTGACTTTGAACATGGATGATAAAGAGGAATTAGTAATTTGGTTCACTTCTTGAGGTAGATGTTGAAGCTGATATCATCGAACTCTTTCTTGAGCTCTGATATTAGATTCTCGTATTGGATCAATTTAGCATCATGTATTTGCGATTCTCCTTTCAATTGGTAAATGATGAGCATTGAATCTCCAAACACTTACTTTGTTCGAATGCCCCTTTCAATGGCTGCTTGGAGTCCCATGATGCAAGCCTCATATTCAGCTATGTTCTTGGTGCAATCAAAGTTCAATCTATGAAAGGGTAATGGTTTCCCCCAAGCAAGATGAGAATTGCCCAAATTCCATGCCCTAGTGTGTTTGAATCTTTATCGAAGTACATTTTCCATGATAACCCATACTTGACAGGGTTTTTTGCCTCAGATATGCATATTAAGTCTTCGTCCAAAAACTCAAAGTCTAAAGGCTGATAGTCATCTGTGGCTCAACATGCTGAAATGTCTACTATTACACTATCTTTTGTGGCTCTCTAGTTTACATACACAATATCATACTCCGAAAGCATAACTTGCCATCTAGCTAACCTCCTGGACAAGGTGAGAGCTTCGTAGAAATACTTGATGGGATCAAGCTTGGCAATTAGCCATGTAGTATGGTACAACATGTATTGCCTTAACCTCTGGGCTATCCAAGCTAAAGCACAACATAACTTTTCTATAAAAGAATAATTATTTTCTTATTCTATTAACTTCTTACTCAGGTAATAGATAGCCTGTTCTTTCCTTCCTGATTTGTCATGTTGTCATCATACATAGCCCATCAACTTGTCTAGAATTATAAATGTAGGATTAGCGATCGGCCAAGCATTGGTGACATAAATATTAGAGGGTTCAAAAAGTAATGTTTGACCTTGTCAAAAGCTTCTTGGTATTCTCGATTCCATTCTTCAGGATTTTGATTTGAAGTAGCCAAAAGATTATATCGCATTTTTTGATTAACTAAGGTATGAATCCGGCTATGTAGTTTAGTCTTCCTAAGAAACTTCTCACTTTCTTTTGAGTTCAAGGTGGTGGCAGATTCTAAATGGCCATAACCTTGTCAAGATCAACCTCTATTCCTTTCTTATTCATAATAAAACCCAATAGTTTATCAAATGTGGCATTGAACATGCATTTGGTAGGATTTAGCTTGAGCTGGTATTTGCAAAGCCTTTTGAAGAGTTTTCATAAACTAGTGACATATTAACTCTCTTTTGGTGACTTAGAGATCATATCATCCTCACAGACCTTAATTTTCTTATGCATGAGATCATGAAACAATGTTACTATCACCCTTTGGTAAGTTGCCCCAGCATTCTTGAGCTCAAATGGCATTATTTTGTAGTAGAAAGTGCCCCACATTGTTACAAAGATGGTCTTTTCCATGTCTTTAACTACCATTTTGAATTTGGTTATAGCCAAAAACCCATCCATGAAGGAAAATAGTGTGTTTTTGGCAATGTTGTCTACTAGGGTGTCAATATGAGGTAAAGGGAAATTATCTTTTGAGCTGGCTCGATTTAGATGGCTATAATCTACACATATCCATATTTTACCATCCTTTTTAGGGACTGGAACTATATTGGCTACCCATTCATGATATTTGGCTACCTTGAGAAATGCTGCTTCTAATAGCTTCTTTACTTCTTCTTTAATCTTCAAAATCATTTCATGTGTCATCTTTTTGAGCTTTTGTTGTATGGGTTTACACTCGGGTTTGAGGTTAAGTTTGTAGACCATAATGTTGGTATCTAATCTAGGCATGTCTTGGTAAGACCAGGTGAACATATCTTGATATTCTTGGGGGAGGCTTATTAATTTGGCTCGAGTTGATGGTTTTATGAAAGTTTTAATTTTGACTTCTTTTTTATCTTATTATGTTCTAAGGTTTATGGTTTTGGTGGGTTCTTTATGAGGTAATATCTATTTTCTTTATGTTCAACTAGTCTCAGTAGGTCTAAAGGAAAGAGGTTCTCTTCAGGATCCTATTCAGATTTGACTTCACTAGCATAAATCAGTTGCTCAAATCGATTTTTAAAGTTTCAGTATGAACATTCATGTCACCTTTATTAAGGTACCTAAAAATATGAAAAAAAAATACAGATGGAAAAAAATGGAAGGAAAGGTCTGAGGTTAAAAAAAACTATGAACATAAATAATGAAATGCATAATACCTAGTCATTTTCATTGATAACACTTAATAAAAAAATGCTTATACAAAGGATCCTACAATGCTTTTAGGTGAGACCATGTAGGTTTAGTTTATAGCATTACTTGAAAACAGATTTGAACAGTACAGGAATCTCAGTCACAGTCCAAACACTCGAAACAAATCTTAGAGGGCACAAACTAGTCTTTGAAGTTTGTGTTTAACATCTTTGGCTTATCAATCGCATTGATAAAGACATCCTTGAATTCCTTGTTCAATATGAGCACATCATTAGCAAAACCAATATTTCAATATCCTTCTAGGCAAAAACTTTCCTAAAGTGTTGGGAATATCATTGGCCCATATTCTATGTCTCATCTTGATAAATGGGCCATCCTTTTCTCATGCTTTTTTTGAGCTTGTTTTCCTTTTTGCTGCACATTGGGCTTGAATCCTAGCCCTCTTGATAAATGGGCCATCCTTTTCTCATGCCTTTTTTAAGCTTGTTTTCTTTTTTGCTGCACATTGGGCTTGAATCCTAGCCCTCTTTTATTGATCTGGTTGGTAACTTTTAATGCTTTAGCAATCCCTTAGAGGTGTTTTCTGAATACCTTTCTACCCTAGGCATCTTTGCTACTATCAACTTCAAGCCTATATGAGTACTCTCTGATAGGCGAGGCTAAACCATTAGCAACCCTTCTTTGACATAAATAACATTAATAAACTCAAAGGATTGGAAAAAGGATTTTAGGATTTTTTCGTCAGGTTTGAGATATGGGGCACCAATTAAGGTAGTAGCAATGATATCTTTTTCCCCTCCGATACTAACAACTTTGTTCTTGATGATGAATTTCAACTTTTGGGGTAAAGACGATGGTACTACCCTAGCAAAGTGAATCTAAGGCCTTCCCAAATAGGTAATTATATGATAGAGCAATGTTTATCACATGGAAGTCAACTTAGTAAGTACATGGGCCAATTTAAAGTGGAATGGTGATGTTCCCTAGAATATTTTGACAAGTTTCATTGAATGCTTGCCCAATCATATGACTATTCTAGATATGAGATGCGTAAATGGGGAGCTTGTTCAAGCATGACATAGGCATTACATTTAAAGCTGACCTATTTTCAATGAGCACATTAGGCAAAGAGGTGCCTTTACAATATGTGGTGACATAAAAGGCTTTGCAGTTTCCTCTCCATCCATGTGAGATTTTATTATCGATGAAAGATATGTAATTATTAGTAGTGATGATGCTCACTGAGTGATCCAACTGTCTTATAAAAATGTCGAGAGAGATGTAGGCCTCATTTAAAACTTTGAAAAGAGTATTCTTATAGGCTTTATAATTCAATAGTAGAGTCAATATAGATATCTTGGTGGGTTGCTTGTTCAACTAATTAACGATACTGTATTCGTTGTGCTTGATGAACTTGAGGAATTCTATAGCTTTTTTCTTATTCAGTGGCTCTTTGAAGACTACCAAATATGAGTTTTTAATTGTAAATTTTAGTGCTTCAGGAATAAGACTAGTTTTCTCTTGCTGAGTTTCACTTCTTAATGCTTATGGGGCATAACATCTATCACTCTAAGTTAGATGACTCAGTCTTGAAAGTTCCACGCTCGTTGCTTGCTGACTAGATTTTCGATGATTAAGGTTTTGTTTTCATAGTTCCAAAGGACCGCTTTATCATCCTTATAAGGAAAAAAAGATGGAAATTGAATGATCATCCTTGGCGTGGGCTGAGCAGGGATGGCTTTGCATTTGTAGATGGAGTTGATTTGCAGACTCAAATATGGGGTTTACTTTTCATCATGGAATTTGATGCTACCCTCATTCATCATCTTTTGAACAATAGCATGAAACTTTTTGCATGTTTGAAGAATATAGCTATAAACAATGTTGAAATCACAAAAGTTATCAATTATTTCCTCTGTTTTCTCAGCTATATTAAGTAGCTTAGCTTGCATCAAGATTTGCCAAGCTGAATTCATTGGAGTTCTAACTTTTTTATGTTTTCTACAATCTTGTAGTTTTCTTCAATGACCATTCTCTTTAACTCTAACTCAGCACGAGTTTGAGATAAACTGGCTTTCATGCTAGATTTTTGTTGCTAACTAGTCTTCATTTTTCCTTTTCTTTTGTCTTTATAGATATTTTTTTACCTGATTCATTTTTTATGGCTTCATCAATCATCCCTACGACTACATCCGTGAAACTCTTTAGGAAATTTTTCACTACCCTTTTGTAATAAGGGGCTTGTAATGTGCTAATGAATCTAACAATTATCTCTTTTTCCACCATAAGGGATGAATCTGGGCAACTTCTTCTATCCATCTCAAAGCATACTACCTAAAAATTTTATTAGCTCTATTTTTCATGTTTATAATAGATAGATAACTTGAGATCCGATCATCCTTAGGCCTCTTCTTATCCATGGCATTAATAGATGGATTGATGTGCTCATCCCACTCCTCATAGAACTCAATTTTAGACCGATCCATCATCTCTTGGACCATTTATAAGAATGATAAGCAATGCTGCAAATCATGTCCTTGACTGCAGTTGCAGTAGGATGTTTCAGTGGCATTCCTTCTTTGATTTTTATCATCTGTTACGATTCTAGCTTTCACGAAATCTTTTCAGACCTTGCTCATCAGGGTTTTAACTTGTCTAATAATTTTTTTGACCTAAAAACCTTTCCCATCGATTATCGTATTCATTATTAGTTTGACATGATTAGGGAGTGCATTAGCTTCAACATTTGGTCCAAGCCCTTGTTCAACCTTGATCACTTCTTTTTCTAGTAGGCCATGCACTTTTCTTTTAAATGAAGTGCAGTTCTCAATGGAGTAACTTTTGCTCTAGCATGATATCCATAATAAGCATTCTCATCATACCATTTGGGATACGATGGTGATCTTAAGTTTGTGAATATTGAGGCCACTAGTTTACATGCCAATAAGTAAGTAAATCTCTTTATAGTAGGGGAATAGTTCAAAGTACTCCCTTTCTCAAAGTGCTTGTTGATTGTTTGGAGCTCTAGCATTATTCATGTTGCATGGTTATGCATTCTAGGTCATGTTTAGGGTTGATATGGTGCTAGGCTCATTGTCGGAGCAAACCTGATGGTATGAATTGATTGTGGTATAGGGGAGTAAGGATTAAGACCCGTATTCAAAATTTTCGAGGGGTACATAAGCTCTACTGGAAGTAGACTTTGATTAAACCTAGCATGATTTTCACCAACAACATTTACCTCATTCTCTTTAACCTTATTTATTGTCTTCTTGACTAATTCAGATGATTCCTAATAGATATTCGACCGCTTTTGATGGCGTTCTCAATCATTTCACCTGATATAACCATATTGACAAAATTTTTCATGGCACTTCCTAGTAGCCTTCCATAGTAAGGAGCACATAAGGTGCCAACAAACATGACCATCATTTTATTTTTAGTTAGAGGCGAATGAACTTGTGCTCCCTACTCTCCCCATCTCTGAGCATATTGCCTAAAACTTTCAAGAGATTTTTTTTCCATGTTTATGAGGGAGAGGTGATCCAGAGCCCAATCAAACATATGCTTATACTATTTAAGGAATGAGCATGCCAAATCTACCCATGTTTGAATTCTTTTAGGATCAAGCCCTATATACCATCAAAGAGCT
Source organism: Adansonia rubrostipa (assembly GCA_038381775.1). Taxonomy (NCBI): domain Eukaryota; kingdom Viridiplantae; phylum Streptophyta; class Magnoliopsida; order Malvales; family Malvaceae; genus Adansonia; species Adansonia rubrostipa. Next base: position 457,964 of record JBBYHM010000011.1, on the reverse strand, counting down.
GCCCCAGTTAGATTATCCTGGAAGTAATGGATCAGTAGTTTCCCATTTTTCTCATACCCTTCCATTTTATCATAGTACATACAAAGATAGGTAGTGGGGTCAATAGTCCCATTGTATTTTTTAAAATTAGACACTTTAAACTTGGGTAGGATAGCGAGAATTGAAACTAGCCCCAATGATTTTGTTTCTACGACTCCAAATTTGTTACTTTGTTCAATAGCTCGAAGTCCTTTCTCTAGTGACTGATACTTGTCCATGTCCTCATCATTTTCTAAAAGGCTCTTTGCTTTCTCTTACTCTATTTTCTTATCAAGGTCCATGACTATAAGCCTTGCCGGTAAAGAGATTGTGCCTTGAAATCTTCGAATCAAATGGGATATTGTTGCAAGATTGATGTAAATGAATAGCTAAGTTGGTGGGATGTTTGCTACCAGAGGATGCTGCCCATGCAATGCCCCTTCCTGAGCGTTAGTGGCTTTAGTACCACCACTCAAATTGCTTTCAACATTGGCTGGTTCTTTTCTTGCCTCAGTTGTGCTTGTTTGCCCTTTTATCCTTCAATGCATTGGATAGCAGCTTAGTTAGTTCAGCAATATGAGCTTAGAGTTCCTTATTCTTACAGAGTGATTGCTTTTGAGACTCTCTATACATGAGTTTGAGTCTTTCAATACAGGCCTGGTGACCATTTTCCATCGCTTTCAATGATTGTGAGTGTTGTACTGATGGCAGATTATAGGTTCAATGTTTTAAAGCACCTTCACTTTAAATTATTATTTGATTAGGCCTTTATGATATGTTCATCCATATGTTTAATGCAATGTGAGTGAATATGCAATAATAAAGATAAATGACTGAATAAAACTTTGAAAGGATTAGGTTAGTCATGCAAATGCAATAAGGACAATTAGATTAAGCGGTAACTCCACCAAATTTGTCTTTCATGAAAGCAACAAAATGTCTCGATTATATATGATTACATTCAAAAATGCCTGATATGGTTACATTGCCTGATTACATGGTCCAAGAAATACAAGAACTCTTACTCATGGACTCTAGTGGACAAGATATCACGTGTCAGGGATTGGGCTACATCCATCATGTTCTTGGCCTCTAACTGAGCTACCAGAATTTGCTCTGTGAGATAGAGATGTTGGTCCTGATAGTTTTGGCATTCATGATCAACCACTTGAAACCATTCTTGCTCTCGCTATTCGAAAGCTCTCATCAATGCATTGACTTGGTCTTGGTGAGCTTGAAGAGAATGCCTTAAATCTTGAATTCTTACTCAATTTTCAACCTGGTTTACTTTTAAATCTAAGACTCAAACTTATAACCGTTCATTCTGCCTTCGATAAGTTGATGCAAAAGCATAGGTTTTAACAAGCTTTTCCCTATTAACCCTTGCGATTTCACTCTATTGATGTAGTTCTTTCTCGAGAGTATTAATTTATGCCATTTACTCAATCGATGACTTTCTAAGTCTTCGGGACTTGCTTGCTTTGTTAAAGGCCACATAGTTTTTCTTCAAACTTTTGAGATCCTTCTTGAGATGGTTTTTCTTAACCACCCTATTCACCTTACCATCCCAAAGGTAGAGGTCTATTTTCAATTAACTATTTTCCTTTTTTAATCGAGTAATCTCCTTGGCAAAGGTTGCCTTTTCTTGTTCAAACTCTTGCTTGAGCAATTCAATCTTAAAGGGAAATTTGTTAATTGGTATTTATGATATCCCAATACCAGGCAGGGGCATGGCATTATTAATGCAATGGATCCTCCATTCATCATATCCTAGGGTCATACTACTCCTTCTCCAATATCTTTCCATGCAGTAGTTTTCTTTCCATGCAAGAAAGGCTAGCTGGATTTTTGACTTGTAAGTTGGCTCACCATAGTTGAAATCCTATAATTTTAAGTCTTGGACGAAGGGGATGAATTGATGGCACTAGAATTGTCAAAGGACTAAAAAAGGTGCATAGCTAGTGCTTCCACATAATCCCATGAGTGACACATAACTTTAATCTCTGCATCGATATATGATTGTTTATGGGGAAAACTAAAAGGCCTTCCATGTTACCTCCTTCCCTTTGAGGTTTTGGAACTTCTAGATCCATTGCTCTTTAGATTTATCCTTCTCAAGTTCCTTAGAGATAGGCCTAAAGTTTGGCAAAAAGTAATACGACATCCTACTTTCTTCAAGACCAAAGTGACTGACAAGCCAAATGTAAAAGAGCAATGCATACCTGATGAAGTGGCCTGTACCCATTTTCTTTCAAAAATTAAGAGCTCAAATATTTTCGATAATGATGGTTAGCACAGGATTGATGTTGCAGCATAAATGAGAAAAGTCATGCAATTGTAGCTTCAACATAGCCTAATGTCTTTGAGAATATAACTAGACCATATATCGCCAAAGCGTAGATATCTTGGATTTTTGGATGTCAATGGTACTTGGCATTGCCTCTTTCAAACTAGACCGTGAGATGCATTCACTGTTACCTTTCATCTTGATGTGACTTTCAATCCAAGTCTTCGTTGCCCTGAGGATTTAAGCTAATCTTTTCTTAAAAGTTAGATGGTTCAAAGCCTTGTAGTATATTTTATTGACCTTTGTATTCTCGATGTTGAGTAATGTAGTGTATTCATTAATCATGGGTACCAAATCTTCATGATTAAAAGTGAAACATCGATATGCTAGATTCCAAAATTAAGATGCTGCTCCCAGTAAGTCGACATCCAAATGGACTTGGAGCAAAAAAGCAATATTTTCATATCTCTTATTGAATAATTATCTTTTGGTACTATCCCAATTGGTCTATGCAATCCTCGAATCTTGCCAATCATTTTAGTGGTACCCCATCTTGATCTTTTCATGCACTATTGAAACATGCCCTAGTTTAAAGATGTCTTTACCTTTTAACTATCGGTGTTCTGACCATGTTTGAACTTCCTCGAAAGGCTTTAGCTTTGAAGTGGACTACTGCTTCGTGACAGACACCCTTTGATGAACACTAAACCATTGACCAATTGTCCTATGGTAATAGTGATTATGATGAAATGATGCATGGTGAAAAAAAAGCAAAAAGGGAATGAGTTAGTAACCAATATGAAATAATAAAAAAAGATAAAGAAATAAAAGAATAGTAACAAAAGTGTATCACAAAATTTGTCTTGAGAATAGGCGATACGATGCCTATGGGTAGACATGATGATCATGAATGTTGACGTATTAGATGGGCAGCATGCAGGCATCTCCACATTAAAATTGCCTCTTCATGAAGTAACATGATACCTCACTAAGACTAAGACTTATCGTTTAAATGGTGACATTCGTTCATCACCATCCATGTTAAGTACATGTTAAGCCATCATTTGGGTAGCATAACGGCTTATTTTGATCAGATATAATTATTTCAAGATGGCATTGTAGGTCACGGCATTCACTTGTCCTTACCCACTTATTAAAGAGGATTTACTGTTGAACGTAACTGTATATCCTAAAGGAATGATCATGATAATAAAAATGACAAAAACAGGTGACAATGTTCACCCATCATCGCCTACATAACCATGGTATATAGGAGTAAAGGTAAGAAATGTTTACCCAAGTGATCCTACTCTTTGGGTTATTCTAGTAGCATCCGATATGGTTTGACATGGTTTAGCTTGTAGGGTTCATTATATGTGTTTAAGTTGATGCCTATTTTGATATCTGAATCACTTCTTTGTCCAGTAAGGGCAACCAAGGTACCTCAATCATAGGCCCATTGTAGGTTTTGCAAAACGGGTTAGATCTAGTGGATTATTTCTTTATGCAAATATAGAGGGGTACTCATGAGAGACATAGGTAATTTCTATCCCGGAAGGTCTTGCCATGCTTATGTAAAGGGTTACTCACAAAGGTGGATGGCTCACTTCCTCCTAATAATTAGGATACTAACCATACCATGGAGTTTGGTAGGAATCTAGTGCAAATGCAAGTGCACAGTGTGTGTTGAGGAAATAATCAAACCTATTTGTTTAACTCCCATATTGCCATATTTATTTAAATCAACATTTATTCGGGGACAAATAATCCCTGACAATCATAGGACAAAAACATAAACAATAAAAGATTAGTAGGTAAAAATAAAAGATATCTAAATAATTATAGAGACCAAAAAACCAAGAATCGAGTGAGCAATAGCTAGTTATAGGTCTAACTCTTTAGTTAGCCCCCAATGGAGTCACCAAGCTATCACCACGTGCCCGCCTTTAAAACTTTGGATAATCCAAAGGGCATAGTGCGCTCGACTTAAAATAATTGATGGTTGGTTGTGGTTGAGCCTTTGAGTTATCCCATGATCGAGATTTGGATTAGGCATAATAATGTGAAAAAAAAAAAGAGATCGTTGGGTAAATCACTAATCTCATTAAGTCTCAGGTGGCCACCATGAAGTGGCCATAAACTTAGAGTGACTATCGATTGTTTTAGGCTAGGCAGGATCGAATGCCTATTGAAAATAATATTTCGAGTTACAAAACTTGAAATATCAATTTCAAGGTCTACAAAGTCCAGAGATTCGTTGGTTGGGTTCAGGAGTTGGTTACACGTGGGGAAGGATTAGCATCCCCATGATGTTCAAAATTGGTACCTACTAACTATGTCCCACTTTGGTCTCAGTTTCATCGGTTCCATTTAGTCTTGACTTAGATATAATTCCCGTTAATGCATGAAGTTTTATAAATTTAGATATGTTTTTTTATTTTTTTAAGAAAATTAGCTCACCTATGTGCCTTAGAGATGTGAGGAACTTAGGGATTTTTGGGAAAATGATGTCCGAATTGGATTTAAAAAATTTGGATGTTTCATATTAGGCACTGGAGAGATACCAACACAAAACATTGTCTTGTAAGTTTTATTGAAAAAAATAAATTTTAAACATAAACGCAAGATAATCCCTACAAAAAGAAACAAGTTAGTAAGATGGAAAAAGAGCAATATAATAATATCATGAATAAGCAATCATAAAGAAAAGAACATAAAAAAGAGGGACAATCGAAATGTTTCTCATAATTGCTTTTGATTATCAAAGAATAATCAGGATCACAATTTTAGAGATCAGTCTAGATTCGATGGTAATTTAAAAAGTCAAAGATGATTTTAATCAAAGCAGTCTGAAGCATCTAGAAGAAAAAAATTTTGGGTTTTTTTTAGGTAAAGTGGGGTTGGTGTATCCCCTCGGAGAGGTGGGTTTGGAGTATCCTAAAAATAGAGTAAGGAAAATATTTAGGAATAAAAAGAAAATTTGAGTTTTTAATTAAAAATGAGGTTAGAGTATTGTCTTAGAGTAGTGGGGTTAAAGTATCCCCAAAATTGAAAATTTTTTATAGCTTCAGATAAGGCTTAAGAATCTTAAAGGTAGATCCAAAAAGAAAATTCAGGTTTTGAGTTGGAAACAGGGTTGGAGTATCCCCTTGATGCAATAGAGTTAGAGTCTTTCCACTAGTGAAAATTTTAATAGGGGAAAGAGATACCTAATATGAATTCATTTTTTTGTATTTTAGCCTTGATCCAAGTTTAAAGGGCTTACTTTGTTGGATGGACCAATTGGGTGCATTTCAAGATATTCATAAATTAAGTTAAAAAAATAGGGGATGATAACATGTCATCTCCTTTCCTGAATTTATTTTGGATGTATTCGAAAGCTTCAGGGGTAAACAAGGTACCATTGGAAAGGTGACTTGATAAGATTTAATGTAAAAATATTTCAAAAATCTTAGAAAATTACTTTCTAGGCAAAATTAATTTTTAGAGTTAGGTCTTTCTCGACACTGGTAGCTTGTATAAGTAAAAGGGCATGATGGATATTGAAAAAATTGTTCCAGTTCTAGGGGCTCTGAGCATTTGAAAAATTATAACTCCCTCATCTGGGATGATTCGAGGGTCAACAAGACAAAGTTGGAAAGGTAATTTGATGCCCTTTTATAGGAAAAATATTATAAAAATCAAAGAAAATATTTTGTGGTTCAAAAATGATTTTTAAAATTCAGACTACCATGTTGTCAAGATGAAAACAAGGGATTGTTTAATTTTTTAGGTTCCTTAAGGGGTCGAACATGAATTATGGATGTTTTAACGTCCATAACACAAGGGAAAAAATGCCATGGGCATCACGAGTTCATTCAATAATCCTGGAGTAGTTTGGGATGATGAAATAACCCATTAAACATGCCATGAAGGTGTTAGACCTAGGATCAAGGCTTAGTATTTCCCAACTAAAAAGGGGTTCTTTTGCTTGAAAAATAGCATCTTTAAATTTGTGTCATCATGAATCTAGAGCTAAAATATTTGTTTTATCCCCAAGATTGGAATACCAATTTCATAAAAACATTAAATCCATACTATTCTTCATCTATTGGAGGTAGCATGAATTTAACTTGGGAATTTTTTTGAAAATCGAGTTTTTAGGAAACAAGAAAGCATTTTAACTTAGATGTCATAAACAAAATACAAGGCATACAATAATAAACATGGATTAAACATGCAAACATATAAAGATTACATTTTAACATGAAAATGGGTGAAAAAAATGCAAGAAGATGATAAATAAAGTGCATAGAGATGATATGAACATGTTTAAACAAAAAAATGGATGTTAGAGTTGTCAAGATAGCATTTTTATTTCATGAGACTCCTTCAAACACAAGAAAATGTATGAACATATGTAACACATGTTAAGGTGACCATTTAAACATGAGATGGATTTATGAATATGAAAGGAACATGGCAAGAAATGTATGAATAGAGGCTATGTAATGATAAAAATGAAATATGGTAAGTTTATACATCCAAACAAAATCAAGATGTCAAGAAGGTCATCAAGATCCTAAAACTATCACAACCAAGACAACAATAATGCGTAAAAGTCTTAGGAGGGTTGTGGCAGCATGAAGGGCTCACTATAATGAAGTGGACGATCAAAATAGAAAATGTATGGAACAAGGTAGAAAATATACTAGTAAAAGATGGAACTTTCCTTTTTTCTGAAAGTAATGACTTTAACTCAGTTTCTTACTCTTTTTGCTATTACTTAGCAAGAAAAGGATGAAAGAAAGAAGCTTTCTAGTAATATGGATGCTGGTGGGGTATTTTGAAGGTGAAAGTGTGTGAAAGGTTGAGTTTTTAAAGGTTTTCTACTAGTGGTTCTAGGGAGCTACAGGAATAGAGGATGGTTGAAGGTGAAAGGCAATGAAATAGTGTTTTTGGTGAGTTTTTGGAACTAAGGATTGCTGGAGGATTTTTGGGAATAGATAGGAAGTTTTTTAAGATTGCTGGAGAGTTTTTTTGAAAATGGCTGAAGGGTTTTTCTTTTCCCCCTTTTTTTTAAATAGTAGAAATCCCTTTTTAAATTTAATGCATAGCTAATGCCCTTAAGAGACAAAGCAAGGGCATTTTTTATCTTTCTCTTCTACGCCAAAGGTCATCTTTAGCTACCATGCTTAGCTGATTCTGTTCCTATTTGTTCTGCCATACTGAGCAAAGAAGTAGAAAGGTTGTAAGAGCCTACAACTGGAGATATGCATGCCATACCCTCTTATAACCACATATCTTATGAAAATGACCTTTATCATTGTTTATTTGGGCTCTCAATTTTTTTTAAATCTGATCATAAGCCCATAGTTGAGGTTTGCAATGATTTATGGTAGTTTCTTGGGTAAAATCATGTTTAAATTGAGTTTTCAAAGGTTGAAAAGTGGCTCAAATTAGGTAAAAATGCTTTGGTGTATCGATACAAAACATGTTGTATCGATACACAAGGTATTTTTTACCCATGAGTATCGATACAATGAGTTGTGTATCGATATTTAAAAGGGTAATCCACTAACTTCATTTGGCTATTTCTCAAATATTACTCATGTTTGTTTTGGTTAGATTCTCATTCTTTTTTGGAACAATTAAGAAATGTTGATCCTACTTAAATTATTAAAGTGAACGGTGGGATAAGTAGTCAGCATTATACCGAGATACTCAAAGCCATTAATAACTAAGGTGGCCCCTCTTTGATCTATTCATTTCTCATTTGAATTTCTCTTACATTCCATGTTCTTGAAATAGATCTTATCAAATATTTCACATTTTCTATGATCATTTTTATTTTAGGTATTCGGGGAAGCCTCTTATGGTAAAATTTTAACCCCATAAAATGTTAAAGCATCAACTTTTCATAGTAAAATTATGAATATATCCTTAAGCATTGAAACCATTTTAATAAATTTTCCCAGATAAATTGATAGTATTTAGTAATTTTTGTTAGGAAATTAACGATGTAGCCTCTTATCAGAACAAAACTTTATCATAAGAGGGTATTTGAAAAAAAAAAAGCAAATGGATAGTATGTTAGAAATGTCCAAACCATAGCAGGTGCAAGTGGAGTTATATGTTATTTTTTATTTAAAACTAATATTTAAAATTACTATTTATTTATAAATGTATATTTTTAGTTAAAATTAAATGAAATGATTGTTTATAAAAAAATAATAATATTTTGAGCTGAGCTCAGATCTAAAAATGTTGTCTGAAAGTTAAGTTTGAGGTAAGTTTAGCTTTAGGGAAGATTCATTTTTGCATTTAGGAGAGCTTTAAAATTTTCTTTCTCTTCTTCTTTAATAAAAATTATTTTCAAATTTTCAATAAAAATGATTTTCAAATTTCAACTCATTTTTTGTTGCCCTTTAGTGGATATTTTTTGTTATTTTATTTTTTATAAATTCAATAAAAATATATAAAGTTTGATTTTTATGAAACAAATAGAATATAGAAAATAGAACTATGAATCCTCTTATGCTACATTTGGTTTATTGGAATGAAATAGAAAGAGTGATGTAATGGTATTATGTAAGAATAGAATAGGAAAGAATAGAGGAATGCCATTACATTATTGGTTAACTAAGGATGCATTTGGATTTCCCCCATTACACCCACTATTGCCAAACACATCATAGGGTACATTTGGGTAGCACCCTACGGTGCCATTTGGCCAATTGCTTCTCTAGTCAGTGATTAAAAGAGGCAAGGTCCAGTGGAAGTCAATGGACCTTGCGAATGGGGTAAAGTGTAAATTTACCCTTTTTTAAAATTTTTTCAATATTTTTGTTTTAAAAATATTTCATGTTTTTATTTTTTAAATATTTTTATTTAAAATTATATATTTGTATTATATTTATTATAATATAATGAATAAATTTATATATTATATAATATAATAATTAAAATGAAAATAAAATATTTAAATATAATATTTATAGTATTACTTTAAATGATTTTTAAATTTAATTTTAATAATTATAATATGTGATAAAATAAAGTTTACAAATATATTTTCAAGTATAATATATGAAATTTTATTTATAATTATATTAAAATGTAATACATCAATAATATATTAAAAATTTTTAATAGATAAAAAATTTATTTTAATAAATCAAACATTATTATTTAACTTAGGCCCAAAATAGTATTTTTATACTTGTATACACCCTATTTTGTTTAGGCCAACATTCATGACATTAGAGGTCATCATCTGAGACATCATCACAAGCATCCAGAGGAGGACAGTTCAGTTTCCCATCATTCTCGACTAAAGTGATGTGTTCAGAGAGTCAAAGACATGAAAATCCACATTTTTGCATAAGTGTACCGATACATAGCCCTTATATGTCAATACGGGACCCCCACATCATCAGTTTTTCAAAATTTTGCTATTTGTATTTATACAAAAAGGTGGGGTGTTGATATTTAAAATGATCCATCGAAACATCAGCCATGGTATCGATACAGGTTTATATCGTGGCCAAAATCATGATTTTGGCCAATAGGTATCGATACATAAGTGTGGTATTGACACAACAAGCTTTGTATAGATACCAAGTTTTAAGTATCTATACACTCTGTGTTTTTTTCCCTAGATGTATCGATACAAAACACCTCATATCGATACATAAGGTTGTTTTGGCCTAATTCAGAACATATTCACCCTTTATACCATGCCATTAAAACTAAAATTTGGTCACGACTTTGGCCTAAAAAAATCCAATATTAGACATAATTTCATAAAAATCATGTCATTTTCATTTTTGAGCATTAAGCGTTGCATTGAAACTTTTTTGAGAGGTCTATTAAGATGGCATACAGGCATTTCATAAGAAAATCTGATTTAAAGAAGGACAAATATAAGATTAGTCATTTGATCAGCTTATGCATGGCTTTCTTTGTCAGCAAGAATAAAGATTAACTAACCAAATGTAAAAAGCTTGCACTTTGGTATAATAACTCACCATATTGTATACCATAAATTTCCCAAATGCCCTTTTTGCTAGGTTATTTTAACGGCTAAAATGTGGTCCTATATAATCTTATTTTCTTACTCAGCCAAAGGATATACAAGAGATATTACCTTAGACTCTAAAAACATTCTCTCCCTAGCTAAAATACTATTCCCAAAACTTCCCCTTCACCCTTCATAAAACCTTTCATTTCTTTCATTTCTACCTTCAAAACTCCCATCTATTGATACCGCAACCAAAACGCTCATTCTTTTTATTCCTTTCTTGCTAATCCATAGTAATGAGAAAAAAGAAAGTGAACTCAGCTTTGTTTTGCTATTTAAAGAAAAAGCTTAGATTTAAAGCTTCTTTAACTTTCATCTCTTCCCTATTTTATTTTCTATTTTTCTTCATCTTCATCATTTAGTAAGTTATCCATGTTCCCATGACGTTGTTAAAACTTTCATGCATTATTATGGCCTTGATTGTGGTAGTTATAGGATTTTGGGTTTGTTCTTGATGCATTGATGTTGCTTGAAGCATGTTTGGATTAATTAAATATGGATTTATGGTGTCGTTTTTAATGCTCATTCATGTTTAATGTTTCTACTTTGTTTAGTTTATCATGTGTTTGCTAAAATGTCTCGACGATGCTTGCAAAAAAAAATGTATTTTCAAAGACCTCCTAAGTTAAGTCCATGCTAACTTTAACCAATGAAGGCTAGTATGGATTTAATGTTTTCAATCCATTGGTCCTCTAATCTTAAGGAGAAATCAAGCTTTCCATATATAGATTCATAATTAAATGAGATTAAATGTTCTAATTTTTGAAATAAAATATTATTTTTTTACTTGTTGTAAAGTGTTTGTGCCTTGATTTTGAGGTCTAATAGCCCTTTGCTAGTGACTTGGTTAATGGGCTATTCCATCATCCCAAATTACTTTAGGATTGTGTGAATGAGCCTGTGAAGCCACTGTCACTATCCTTTTTGTAACTAACATTAAACATCCATAACTCGAGCCTAGTTTTGGGAAACCTAAAAAATAGAAAAACTCCCCTATTTTGCCTTGGCAGCATTATGTCCCCAACTTAAAAAATTGATTCTGAACCTTAAATGATTTTTCTAGAATTTTATAATATTTTTCCCTTAAAGGGCATTGAATTATCTTTCCAATGGTATCCTATTTGGCACTAGATATGCCCGGATAAGGGAGTCACTATTTTTAAAACTTTTGCTATCTGAAACCCTTAAAATCAATAATTTACATTATATTTGGGCCATTTTGGCCCCAGATGATTTTTCTAGATTTTAAAAATATTTTTCATAAATCTTTTGTGAAATTCCCTTTATGGAAAGGTATCATTCATGATTAAAGAATTTCGGATGAGTCTGAAGCAATTTTTCAATTCTTTCCCTTGCATGTGCTGTTAAAGTTGAAGCAAACTCAACCTTAAAAATTAATTCCACCTAAAAACAATTTTCTAAGATTTTTAGGATATTTTTATTTAATCCTTGTAAAGTTACTTTTCCAATAGTACCACATTTGTCCCCTGAAGCCTTCATAGGAACAAAGAATAAATTCAAGAAGGTGGGTAGTGTTATGTTGTCCCCTATTTTTTAACCTTAATAAAATTAATTAAATTTATCCAAACCACATTTGTTAGGTATAAAAATGCCTTGAAGTGAATCTGAGTAACTCTCCTTATGGAGTCACAACCAACAACATGAATCCCACTAGGCTTGGATAAAGGCCAAATTTTTTTCAAATTACCAATTTTAGGTTAAAACCCATATTTTCACTAAAAAACACTACATTTTCGAAAAGTTTTCATCTTTGGGAACACTCTAACTTCTTTTCTAGGGAACACTCCAACCTTGCTTTTCTAAACTTCACTCAAAAATCCGTATTTTATCTCTCTTGGACTTTCTTAGGCCTTTGAATTAAAACCTCATTTTTCATGCCTCAAGCGACAACTGAGTCTAAATGTGTCTGAAAATTATCATTCCGATTATTCCTCAATAATCGAAGATAATTGTGAGATACACCTCAAACCGTTCCTCATTTTCTATGCTTATATTTGTTTTATTTTTATGCAATATTTATTATATCCCTTTTGTCTTACTAACAAGTTTCCCTTTGTGGTGTCCATTTTGCATTCATATTTCTAAATTATTTTTGAAAATCACAAAGCAATGTTCCATGTTGATATCTCTCCAGTGCCTGATATGGAATATCTAATTTTTAAAAATTAAATTCAGAGATCATTTCAAGTAAAAAATCTCTATGTTACCCACCTTTTTAGGGCGTATATAATATTTAAATTTTCTTTAGAACCTGACTTTACCATTTTATACAAAATTCATGCATAAAAATGATTATATCAAAATAATGACAGGTCAAAACCAAGGAAGCTAAAACCAATGTAAGACATAGCTAGAAGGTTTGATTTCAACCATCATAGGGATGTTAATACTTTCCCACCCGTAACCAAATCCCAAACCCCACTGACGAATCTCTAAACCCGTAGACCTTGGAATTAATTTTTTAAGTTACATAACTTGGAACATCAGTTTCAATAAGCATTCGATCATGCCTAGCCTAAATTACTAGTGGCAACTTCAATCGTTGGCCGTTTCATGGCAGCCAAACTAGTTGGATGAGAAATTCATCCAATTATTCTCCTTTCTATTTTCGTCTCATTATGCCTAATCCAAACTCTGATCAAGGGATATCCTAAAGGTATAGTTTTAAGTCGTGCATATCATTTAAGTGATTGAGTAAGGGCATGTTATTGATAGCTTGGCGACTCCACTAGGGACAATTTAAAAGTTAAACCTACAAATAACCATGTCTCACTTAGTTCTTGGTTTTTTGCATTTCGGTCATTATTTAACCATTATCCATTTTCATTTTTGTCTACTAATATTTTATTTTTCATGATTCTTGTCTTGTAATCATCAGGGACTGCCTTGTTCCCAAATAGAGACTGATTTGAAAATATAGTAATAAGGGGTAAATAAAAAAGTTTGATTGTTTCTTTGACACACAATGCACTCATATTTGTATTTAACTCTCACCAAACTCCATAGTAGGATTAGGGTCCTGAACATTAGGAAGAAGTGAGCTATCTGCTCCCATGAGTCACCTCCCTCATAGGCATAACAAGATCTTTAGAGGTGTAAATTACCTATGTCTCTCGTGAGTAACCTTTCGCACTTGCATAAGAAAATACATCCACCGGATTAAACCTATTTTGCCAAGCCTATGATGGGCCTATGATCAAGGTGCTTTGACTACCCTTACTAGACGAAAGAGTGATTTGGATACCAATTTAGGTGTTAACTCAAACTTCATGTGGTGAGTGCTAGAGCTAAACCATATCAAACCATACTAAAATGCTATTAGAATAACCCAGAGAATAAGAACACTCAAGAAAACACTTTTTACCTAGTGATGATGAACGAACATTGCTACCTATATTTTTCATTTCATGCCTTAAGAAATATCTTATGTCTTATTTTTTTAGAGCATGGTGTTATGATGTCTGATTGATGACTAACCCTTGTCAATAAGTGGGTGGTAACAAGCAAACGTCGCCACCTAAAAATCCCCATGTTGCCTAAAAAAAGTCATATCCAACCCAAATAAGTTATTATGCTATCAGAATGATGAGTAATGCTTACCTACCATAGATGGTGATTTACAAACATCGCTGCTAAGGTGGTTAGTTTTTATCCCCAAGAGGTATCGCATCATCTCCATAAAGGCAATTTGTTAACCCAAATGTGCCACTATTATATTCGTATATACTTAACTTGTCATAATATTAGGTACCATAATGCCTGTTATCGAGGATATATTTGTGATTTATTTTGTTTCCATTATTTTATTCTCTATTCTTGTTTATTGCCATTATTTTGACATTAACCTATTATTTCTTTTGATGTGGCATGCATCATTTCATCATAATGATCATCATAGGATGGTTAAAAGTTTAATGTTTAGCAATAGGCATCTATCATGAAGCAATAGTCTATTTCCATCCTCAAGCCTTTTGAAGATGTTAAAGCTATTAGAGGGTCGACAGCACAAAGATATGGATGTCTTTAAGTCTAGTTATGTCTCGATTGATAGCACTTGAAGCATATATAGGCTAGTTAGAACAACGGCGAGACAAAGTTATTTACGAAAAGGTATGGAGACATAGCCATCCTACTCTAGGTCCAATTAGATTTTGGCCTATTACAAGTAGCATTATAGTTTTGGAATCCAACATAACAATGTTTCACCTTTAATAAGGAAGATTTAGTTCCCACCATCAATGAATACACTAAGCTGCTCAACATTGAAGGGGCTAAGTTCGATAAGATAGATTACAAAATGTTGGAACCTCTACTTTTTAAGAAGAGATTAGCGCAAATCCTCGAAGGCATAGAGTCATAGACACTAGCCACATTAAGGTAAAAGGGAATAGTGAATGCATTTCTTGGTATAAGGGAAGCAATGGTAAGCCTCATTGATGCAAGAAAAATTAGGATATCTATGCTCTGGCAATATACGGGCTAGTCATATTCCCGAAAACCTTGACCCACTAGAGGTGACAATACCATATTTCTTTTCCTACTTATGTTGTAATATCAACCCTACACTATTGAGACCTTTTAAGCCTTTAGTTTCTACAAAAAACTAGCAATGAGTTGATTTATCTAATATGCCTTGTTTCTCTATATTTGGCTCATCAACCACTTTTACTTTAAAAGAAAAGAATGTTGAATAATTTCTTACTAACTTTAGCCCGTAAGGTCTTTAAGAAGGAATGGCACCAAAAAGTTTGAGAAATAGTGGGTCAAGAAGTTTTGGTATCTTAAAGGAGAAGAGGTTGCATGGAAGGCCCTATGGGTATTCCCTCAGTCAATCATATACAAGTGTAGAGATCATAGTTATGTGCCACATATAGGATTATAGGGAAGCACTAGCTATAAACCTTTCCTAGTTCTATGATAGTTTTAGTGCCAACAATTTATCTCATTTGTTTAAGGCCTTTAGCATTAGAATTCGATTATGGTGAAGCCAAATACAAGTTAAAAGTCCAATCAACATTCCATGCTTGGAAGCAAGTCCACTGCATGAAGAGGTATTGGAGAGAACATGACATGACATGGGTATGACGAATAGAGGATTCTCTATATCAATGACATATTGTTGCTACCTAATGTTATGGCAACTCAA
This sequence comes from Adansonia rubrostipa, assembly GCA_038381775.1. NCBI lineage: Eukaryota > Viridiplantae > Streptophyta > Magnoliopsida > Malvales > Malvaceae > Adansonia > Adansonia rubrostipa. Next base: position 442,430 of record JBBYHM010000011.1, on the reverse strand, counting down.
GTTTAGGTTGGTGAGCCTTCATTCAAGATTGAATAGCTTAAGTGGGAATTTGAACAAGAAACGACAACCTTTGCCACAAAAAAAACCCTTATAAGGGAGAAAAAAAGTTAGCTAGAAATGGATATCTACCTCTAGGATAGGATGATGAATCAGGTTGTCAAAGAGAGTGACCGTGTCAAGAAAGATCTTACTAGTTTAAAGGACTACATGGCACTTCGAACAGGAAATAAGTACCGGTGCTCGGTAAGTAATTAATTGAATAGGAGATAAAGCTTATTGCCCTTAGTAAAAAGCTAAATCAATGGAAAAGAAGAGGTTAAGCGCAATAGGGAAAAGCTTATTATGTCTTGAAACGCAATTATGAGATTTGAAAGTAGACAGGGTTGAGAATGAAGTTTTAGCACTCAGGATTAAAACTTAGAACAATCCCTACAAACCTATCAGGACCACATTGAGGAGCTAAAGAAATCGTTGAAGCAATAAGAATGAGAATAACAATAGATGGTTGATCAAGTGTGTCAGAATTATTAAAACTATCATTGTTATCTTACCAAACAACTATGGGTAGCCCAAGTAGAGGTAGTGACATGATCAAGATAGATTAGTCTTTGAGACGAGATCTTGTGCCCACTAGAGACCATGAATAAGAACTGTTGTATTTCTTAGAATATATGAACAGACAATGTAATCATGTTAGATACTTCAGATGCAGTCAAGTGTAATCAAACTATGTTGTTGCTTATTAAAGATGCTATTAGTGAAGCTATCCTACAATCTAACTATCCCTCTTGAATTTACATACTTAATTCTTTTATTATTTTATTCATTCATTCATGTTAATAATAATTTACTACCATGATTCCATACTTATCATCATTTCATCAAACATATTCATGACATGCCATAAAAGCCTAATCTGGTGTAAATCTAAAGTGCAAGTGCTTTGACACACGAAATTTACAGTTCATCACTGATACAATGCTTGCAACTATCAAAGAATCAAGGAAAATGACCATCAAGCCCACATTGAACGACTAGAACTCATGTATAGGGAGTTTTAGGAATAAATACTTCAAAAAAATGAGGAACTACAAGCTCAAATAGTAGAGCTAACTAATTTATCATCTACTGTTCTAAAAGATAAAGGGTAAACACACACTGTTGACACAAGTAAAGGGACGACTAATCTTAAAAGTGATTTAAACTATAGTACAAAAGCCACCAATGCTCATGAAAGAGCATCATATAAATAGTAGTCTTTGGCAGCATCGATCCCATTGGCTTTGTCATTTATCTACATAAATCTGGCATCGAAACTTTATTTGGTTCATGGGTATCAGGGCACAACCTTTTCACCATTGAAACCTTTAGCTCCAATCTTAATGAATAAGCAAAGTTGGAAAAAAGGGTTTAAAGTTTTTTGAAACTATTAAGGATACAAGTAAGTATTAATTATTAGAAAAGTGCCTTCGAAGGTAGCAACATATTTAGGAGTATAAAAGCTAAATCTGTAGATTTAGTTTCTAATCTCATCATCCCACCTAAATTCAAAGTGTTAGATTCCAAAAGATACAATAAGACTACGGACCACATTACCCATTTTTACATATATTATAGGAAAATGGTAGCATTATGAGGAGAATAATAAACGCTGTTGATACATTGCTTTCAAGTTAAACTAACTGAGGTAGCTGCCTAATGATATATAGAGCTTGACCAGGTTAAAATCTAGATAGAAGTCGATCTAGCTCATGCTTTCCTAGGCACATATCTAACTAGGCCATAGATCACCTCTCTCTTGTGAATATGGAAAAGAAAGCCACTGACAACTTTAGGTAATATGTTCACAGATGGAAAAAAGAAGTTACTTAGTTTCACTCTCTCCTAACTGAGAAAGAAATAATGGTCATGTTGAGAAACACCTTATAAGCTTTCTATTATTAAAAGCTAGTAAGAATGCCATAAAGAAATTTACTGACATGATCATATCGAGTAAAATGATTTATAATGCCATAAAAAGTGGTAAGATAACAAGAAGAGAATCATCTAGCTTGAGCAAGAAATCTATGGCCAAGGGTAAAGAGAACAAAATGAAAACCATTAGTTAGAGTTCAGCTAAGTTCACTTTGAATCCATATTTAGCATAAAGTATGGACTTGCCTAACATGTCATATCTAGACTTTTACCTTTATTCACAAATACCATAACTGCACTAAATCCTGCCTAGAACACTGCTCAGAGCACACAATCGTGGAACACGAATAATGTTAGAGCCTCTAATAACTAATGGCACCTCGTGAGAGGGAACATGTCGATCCATTCCCTTATTTTTACAGAAAGATTTACTTTCACTTATTAGCAGGCCAGTTGGTGGCCTTAGTGTTTATAAATCTGAGATAGCCTCCATATCCCAAATGCTACAACAAAACTGCCTATTACAATTATCATCCTAAGGCAAAGGCCATTCCATTAAGAACTTATATCCTTCAAAAGAAAAATGCAAATCTTTCTAGAAAAAAGCGTGATTAAGATCGAACAAAGGCTAGGACCAAACATTTGAGCTAATCCACTTCTAAACCATGCGAAGCTAAGGCTTAACGCAATAATTAATGGGTAGAATTGTTGGGTTAAAAAAAGCATTAAAAAGATTAAAATACCTATGAGCAGGATATGTCAAGCTTTTTGTAAAGATTAGAATTGTATAAGAAATTGAAGGTTAAAAGGAAAAAATCACTGAATCTTTTTGCTTGCAACACTGCCTAGATTTCCTAGAGATAGTCCAAGGCATAACATATCACTCAAAAATTAAGTTTTATAAGGAGAGGAATGAAGACATATGCACATCTATCAATGACATAGATAAGGATGGAAAGTGCCCTCCTTATAACATTGGGAGGCCATTGATCATATTTTCCAATCAGTCAAATGTTAAACCTATCTTTGTTCAACCTGTATCAAAAATAATTATCTAGTTCTCATCCCCTTTTCTTTGTAGAGAAAGTAAGGCAATGCCTTGGAACTATAAAACTTTGATAAAAAGTCCAATCAGCAAGGTACAAATATGGACTTCTTAGGGCTAAGCCACTTGACCCATAATTGTAGATGTTACACCCCAACTACATCAGAAAGTGAAACTCAACACAAAAAAACATAGCATCTATCCTTCAAGTACAAAAACAATGTCAAAAGAGTCAAATCAAATGGCTATCACGGAGATAGTGAATGAAAATGAAGCTATAAAATTCTTTCAGTTCATCAAACATAGTGAATATAATATCATTGAGCAGTTAAACAAGTAGCCGATAAAGATATCGGTAGTTTTATTACTCGTGAATTCTAAGGCAAATGGGAATGCCTTTTTAAAAGTCTTGAATGAAGCATATGTGCCTCATGATATCCCCATAGACAAGTTGTATCCATTAGTAAGTAATATCACCATCGACAATTACATATCTTTCGATGATAATAAGATCCCCCATGGAGGAAAGTGAAATTACAAAGCCCTTTATATCACTGCCTACTGTAAAAGTAGCACATGCCCAAGGTTCTTATTGATAATAGTTTGGCCTTAAACGTGGTGCATCCAATATTAAGCATAGTATTGGACAAGCTCCTCATCGATGCATCCAATATTAAGCATAGTTGTACAATGGTGTGTGTGTTTGATGAGACATGTAGAAAAGTTATGGGAAATACATCATCCCACTCTAAATTGGCCTATACACATATAAAATAGACTTCCATGTGATGGACATTGCTTCATCATATAATTGCCTATTGGAAAGGCCTTAAATCCAATCTGTAGGGGTAGTATCATCATCATCACATAAGAAGTTAAAATTTGTCATTGAAAACAAAGTTGTCAGTATTAGAAGGGAAGAAGACATTATTGCTACTATTTTAACTGATACCCTATATATCGTGCCCAATAAGGATGCTCCAGAATTCTCTTTTCTGCTATTTGAGTTTGCTAATGCCACATATGTCAAAGAAGGTTAAAGCACTCATATGAGGTCTAAAGTTGATGGTTAGCAAAGGTGTTCATGGTAAAAAAAGACTCAAAAACTATCTTTTGGGAATTACCCTAAAAGTCATCAACCAAATACATAAGAAAGTTTGGGTTTTAAACCTAAAGTGCAATAGCAAAGAAAGCAAGCTAAAAAAACTATAAGGAAAAACGATGGCCCATTTGTTAGGTCAAAAGTTAGGATAGGAACCCATGTCGTTTCCACTACTACAAGAAAACTTTTATCTTAGAGGATGTATTAACTTCAATTAGGGAGGAAATATTGACTCTAATAATGTAATGGTCATTTTGAACAAGGCATTCAAAGACTTCTCTATCAATGCAATTAATAAGCTAAAAGTGTTAGTAACAGACCATGAGACTAGTTTGTGCACCTCAAGATTCGTTACTAGTGTTTGGATTAAAACAAATTTTTGTACTATTTAAATTTAATTCAAAGTAATGCTGTAACCAAACTTACATGTTTTTGCCCAACAACATTGCAGAATTCTTTGTATTGGCATACTTCAAGTATTATTAATAAAACTTATTAAGCACGATGCATTTCATCTCTTATGTCTATTCTCATTTTTCTTGTCAACCTTTAGACTTTCTATACATATTTGTTTGCCTATATTGTTCTTTTTCCATATTTTTAAGTACCTAAATGAAAATGACATGAATATTCATACCAAGATTCCAAAAATTGATTGTAAGTGATCGATCTACACAAAGTTAAGTCTGAAGGGGATTCTGAGCAAAGCTTTATGCCATTAGATCTATTAAGATAAATTGAATAGGAGAAGAAATAGATTTACCATATAAGAAACCTATCGAGATCATAAACCTAGGAATAAAGAAAGATTAAAAAGAGTTTAAGATCGAAACCACTATAAACCTTTCCATCCAAGCCTAATTGATACACCTTCTCCAATAATATCAGGATGTTCTCGCCTAGTCTTACCAAGACATGCCTAGATCTAACACTGACATCATGATCCATAAACTTCCACTTAAAATTAATGCAAGCTCATACAGAAAAAACTCAAGAAAATGAAACCAGAGATGCTTCTTAAGATTAAAAAGAAAGTTAAAAAGTAATTTAAGGTAGGATTTCTCGAAGTGCCTAGTATCTCAAATAGGTAGCCAACATAGTCTCAATCCTTAAAAAAGATGGCAAAGTACAAACGCGTGTAAACTACAGGGACTTAAATTGGGCAGTCTAAAAAATACTTTTCGTTTACTTTACATTGACACTCTAGTAGATAACACCACCAAAAATTCATTGTTTTACTTCATGGTTGAATTTTCAGAGTATAATCAAATTAAAATGGCATTGATACATGAAAAATCCATTTTCATGACCGTGTGGGGTAATTTTTTCTATAAAAGAAATGAGGTCTATGTCAATGATATGATTGCTAAATCACTAAACGAGAGTAAACATGATACTAATCTTTGAAAACCCTTCAATGGTTGCACAAATATTGCTTAAATTGAACCATATTAAATGTATCTTTGGCATCACTTCAGACAAACTATTAGGCTTCATTTTTAGTGAAAGAGGAACAGAGGTCAATCTTGACAAAGTCAAGGTCATTTAGAATCTACCACTATCTCGTACTTAAAAGGAGGTAAGAAGCTTTCTAGAAAGGCTGACTACATAACTAAATTCATATGCCATCTAATAGATGAATGTGATTAGATCTTTTGAATACTTCAAAAATAGCACCTCAGATAATGGAATGAAGAATTCCAAGTAGCCTTCAATAAAGTTAAACAATACCCATCCAACTTACTAGCACTTGTGCCACTAATGCTTGATCGGCCTTCAGTCTTGTACTTATTAATTTTTAACAAGTTTATGGGTTGTGTATTTGGTCAAATGATGAGTCTGGTAAGAAAAAATAGGCTATCTGCTATCTAAGCAAGGAGTTCACAGAATACAAAAACAACTACTCAATAATTGAAAAACTATGTTGTGCATTGTTCTAGACAAGTTGAAGGTTAAGGCAATATATGCTATACCATACCACATGCCTAATCACTAAACTCGACCCCATAAAATACTTATGCAAGGCTTCTGCCTTGTTAGGAAGATTAGCTAGTTAGCAAATCTTGCTCTTTGAGTATGCTATCATTTATGTGATCTAGAAAGCCATTAAAGGTAATGCGATGACCAACTTTTTGGCAAGCTGAATGGTGAATGACTATGAACCTTTAGATTTTTAGTTCCTAGACAAAGACCTGATATGGATATCTAAGGTAGAAGATACTCCTAATTGCATTTAGTCTTGAAAAATGTACTTTAATAGAGCTTTAAATGCTTTAGGACATGGAGTTATGATAATTTCAATCTCCTAGATGGATACTATTACCTATTCACTGCTAGATTGAACTTCAATTGACCAACAAAACATATGAATATGAGACATGTGTCATGGGACTCTAAGCCACTATTAAAAGGGGTATCAAAATTTTATAAGTGCTTAGGGATTCAACTCTGGTAATCTATCAAGATAGAGGAGAATAGGAGACTCGAGATGCTATTCCAATACAAGAAGCTAATCTCTGAACTATATAAGAATTCAATGAAATAATTCTAGAATTTTCCTCGAAAGGAAAACCAAATGGCTAAAGCCCTAGTAACTTTAGGCTTAATGTTCAAAGTAAACTAAAAGTTAGAGGTCATACTTATTAAGATAAGCATCTATGAAACTCCAGTCTATTGCCATAGAGTAGAAGAGGAAAAGGATGGATTATCGTGGTTACCATAACATTTTTTCTTAGTCAAGAACTAATAGTATACAAGTATGCTACTAAAACTGACAAACCATCTAAAGAATGGTTGCGAGCTTTGTTCTTGACAATTGGATTTTATATAAGAAAGGCCAGGATCAAATATTACTTTAATGTATAGATACTCCCAAAGCCAAGAGAAGCCTAAAAGAAATTCATGAGGGAATCTGTGGTATGCATGCCAATGAACATCGAATGGCAAAGGTCATAAGATTAGGCTATTATTGGTTGATCCTTAAGAAAGATTACATTAAGCATGTCTGAAATGCCATAAGTGCCAAATCTACCAAGATAAAATTCATGTCCTGCCATCACTTTTGCATGTCATGATAGCCTCATGGCCTTTCTCTATGAAAGGAATGGATATGATTGAACCTACCACTCTTAAGGTTTTCAACGTGCACTGTTTCATCTTGGTTGCCATTTATTATTTCACCAAATAGGAAGAGTGGCTTCATATGCCAATGTCACCAAGTCCTTTATGTGCAAATATGTGAAACATAACATCATCTGTTGATATGGCCTATTGGAATAGATTATCATAGACAATGCGTGCACTTGAACAATAAGATGATGTAATTAGTTTATTTTTTAGCTCAAAATTTAGCATCATAACTCGATGTTGTACCATCTAAAAATGAAATGGGTAGTCAAAGAAGCTAACAAAAGCATTAAAAATAGTCACAAAATATTGAAATATATAAGGACTAGCATAAGAAGCTACCCATGATGCTACATGCTTATCGTACAATAGTTAAACTTTTATGGGTTCTACCCTATTTTTCTTTGTCTATGACATAGAGGTTGTTCTATCTATTAAGGTTGAGATCCCTTTACTAAATTATTGATGGAATCACAACTTAAAGAAGCTAAATGGGTTAAGGACCGATATGAGTAACTTAATCTCATTGATAAGAAAAGGGTAAAAGTTATTTATCATGGGCAAATATACCAAAAGCGTATAATGAGAGCTCATTGCAAGAGATTCTGTCCTTAGTAATTCTATGAAGGTACCTTAGTATTTTAATAAATCCTTCTAATCCATAAGGACTTTTGGGGAAAATGGACCCCAAACTGGGAAAGGTTGTATGTAGCAAAATGTTTATTTTTTGGAAAGCCTTGATCTTAATTAGGATAGATGGTAGTGACTTACCTACCCTCATCAACTCAGATTCTGTAAAAAACTACTACACTTGAAAAGGATTTTCGAGTAAAAACCTTAGAAAGTGTTCTATAATACTATAAACAAAAAAACTTTCGATGAAAACCTAAAAGAGCATCGAGTAAACAAATCTACTTGACTTGAAATCTCGAAAGAGCAGCTTAATTAACTCAAAGCTTATCTAAATCTAACCGAACCTAGTTTACCACCAACCTGACCTAGCTACCTATTATGACCAAAACACCAAGTCCTCACCTAACCTACCCTAGCCTACTAAACTCCATTTTTAACTAAACTTGAAGAGAAAAGGTGGTGCATACCTAAATAGGGAACTATCACATCATGAGGCAATCCAAAGATTTCCTCAAAGGTTGGCTAATACCAAAAGTATCAATCAATTCAAAAAGGTCTCTAAAAATGCTCGACAGAAGATTTATTTCATTGGCATCAAGGCACCAACTACCCAAAAAATCCATCTTTAACTCTCTTTATATATCTTAGAATTTTTTACAAGTTATACTTTTTTCTTTTGAATGAACTACAGTTGCTTTTTTTTTTTGAATTTCGTTCTATAACATCTACATTCCATGTTGCATTAGGTTTATCATTCATTGATTATACTTGATAAATGTACAAAATTGACAATAGGATTTCCTAGTATTACTTTGAAGAAGACAATTTTATAAGAAAGTCTTTTCATGACTAAAGATCAAGAATGAACCTTAGAACCATAGCCAGCTTTACCCTTGGCCTTCCCATTCTTCTTAGTAAACCTTAGTTAAAAGGTAGGAGACCAAAGTCTATATTTGTCCTTTAGTGTCAACACTCACAAAACCCTGATAAGTTCATTAAACTCTAAATCAAATCAAGAAATGAGTCCACTAAGTTCAATAGCAAACCTGACCAATAAAAGAATCCTAAACATGAGTCAATCCAGCTTAAGGATATTTCTTTACAATTATGGGCCACTTGTAACCTCTAAAGACAACTTAACCATTCAAAGCTTCTAGATATCAAAAGCAAGATTGGTAAATCTTGAAATAGGAAGATGTCCAATAAAATTATTAGATTAGCAAACAGCTCAAAATATCATAACCAATTATTGGATTACGCTTTTAAATCATCACATTGCATTATTTAAGTGTGCATTTACATCCTTATGCATCATTAATGAAATAATTAATAGTTTTTTAGGTATAGACTCCTAACTCTAAAAGTCTTAATCTAGCAAAGAACCCTAAGTACTAATTCTTACTTTTAAAATGCCTCAAGAGACTTCACGTAAGAACTTTTGACCCCTTGAGCTTATAAATCAAAAAGCAATTCAAGTACAGTATCTAAAATCAACTATCTTATTAGCTCATAAAAAATTAGGCACCTACTTTTCAGTTTACAAAGAGCTAGACCTATATCTCCTTAGTCCACAAAGAGCTGAACACCTATTGTTGTAGTCTATGAAGAGCTAAAAGCCTTCCCTTTTAGTCCATAAAGAGCTGGACACATATCCTCTTAATCCATAAAAAACTGGATGCTTATCCCTTCAGTTTAGAAAGAGCTAAACACCTGTCAAGTCTATCCACAAAGTACTAAGCACCTATCAAGTTTGTTTACAAAGAATTACGCACTTGTTGAGTTTGTACAAAAAGAGCTGGACACCTATTGAGTCAAAGTCCACATCAGTTGTGCCTATCTAAAGAGTTAAACCCTAAAAACCCAAAAGCCTAGTAAAAAGGCTAAACCTTTTAAAAATTCATTTAGACTTTTATCGATATCACCACCAATAGATTGTACCTATCACAACCAAATATTAAATAGATCTCATTTTAGGCACCTAAAAGGCATGATTTTGCCCCAAATAAAAGGTGTCTATTTGTCTTTGTCTTATTTTTATTTTCAGCAATGGCTAAAAAGGGGTAGCCGTAGATACCCAATTTGCTTACGCTAATATTCATGGCATCAGAGATTATCATCACAGACACCATCAGAGGCATTCGAGGAAGAATAAATTAGTTCCTTACCATTCTCAACTAAAATAAAGTGTTCAAACAAAGGTATGAAAATTACATTTTTACATAGGTATATCAATGCACAGCCTTTACGAGTCCATATAAAACCCTTACATCATCAAAGTTTCAAAATTTTGCTATTTGTATCAATATAGAAGGGTTGGGTATTGATACATAAGGTAATGTATTAATGCATGAGCCATGGTATTGATACAAGTTTATATCATGGAAAAAATCATGATTTTTGGCCAACAAGTGTTGATACATGAGTGATGGTATTGATACAACATGCCTTGTATTGATACCAAGTTCAAAGTATCAATACATTCGGGGTTTTTGCCTAGATATATCGACACAAAACACCTTATATTGATACAGAAAGTTGTATTAGCATGATCTGAGACATTTTTCACTCTCTGTACCATGATATTAAAACTTGAATTCAGTGATAACTTTGGCCTCAAAAATCATCCAATGTCATACATAATTTCATACAAATCATGTGGATTTCATTTTTTGCCTTTAAACATTGGATTAACACAATTTTTAGAGGTCCATTAAGGGTCGCATAAAGGTGTTTCATGAGAAAATCTGATTTAATGAAAGGCAAAAGTAAGATCGCTCATTTGATTAGCTTATGCATGGCTTTCTTTGTCTAGAAGAATGAAGATTAACCAATCAAATGTTGAAAGCTTGTACCTTGCTACAATAACTCACTACGTTATACAAAATAAACGTCCCAAATGCTTTCTTTGCTAAGTCATTTCAATGGCTAAAATGTGGTCCTATATAATCTTATTTTCATACACAACCAAAGGATATAGAAGAAATATTGCCTTAGCCTCTAGAGATATTCACTCCCTAGCCCAAACACTATTCCTGAAACATCGTCTTTACCCTTCCTAAACCCTTCCAAAACCTCTTATTTCTTTCAATTTTACTTCAAAATTGCCTCCATTAATACCATAACCATAAAGCTCATTTTTTTTCATTCTTTTCTTGCTAATCCATAGCAAAAGAGGGAAGAATTTGAGCTCAAAGTTGTTCCTTTTGCTCTTCAAAGGAAAAAGCTAAGAGTTCAAGCTTTTTAGTATAACTTCCATCTTTTCCCATTTTATTTTATATTTTTCATAATCTCTAGCATTTAGTAAGCCATCCATGTTACCATGACCTTGTTAGGACTCCTATGCTTTATTATGGCCTTGGTTTTGGAAGTTCAAGGATTTAACGGTTCTTTTGATGCCTTAATTTGTTTGGATGGCCGTAAATTCCATATTTCATTTTAAAATCAAAATAGCCACTATCATGCATCTTTTGCCATGTCTCATTCATTTTCACATGCTTATTTTTTTAAATGTTCATCCTAGAATGTTTTAAGCATGACCATACATTTGGTAGCATTCTTAACGTGTTTGGACTAATTAAATATAGACTTATGGTGCTGTTTGGATGCCTATTCATGTTTGATGTTTCTAGTTTATTTAATTTATAATGATTTGTTGAAATGTCTTTATAATGCTTAAAAAAAATCTATTTTCAAAAGCCCCCAAGTTAAGTTCATGCTAACTTCAATCAATGAAAACTAGTATGGATTTAAGGTTTCTAATCCATTAGTCCTCCAATCTTAGGGAAAAATAAAGCTTTATGTTTAGATTCATGGTTAAATGAGGCTAAACGTTTTTATTTTCAAAATATCCTTTTTTTTACTTGTTGTAAAGTGTTTGTGCCTTGATTTTAAGGTCTACTATCCCTCTACTGGTGACCTAGTTAATGTGTTGTTCCATCATCTAGAACTACTTAAGGATTATGCGAATAAACTCATGAAGCTAATATCACTGACCCTCTTTTTCACATATATTTGAATGTCCGTAACCTAAGCCTAGTTTTAGGAAACTCAAAAATGGGAAAACTCCTTGTTTTCCCTCTTAAATGATTTTTTTGGAATTTTTTGATATTTTCCCTTAAAGTGCTTTAAATTAACTTTCTAACGGTGCCTCTTTTGACCTCAGATGTATCTGAATGAGGGAGTTACAACTTTTTCGACCTTTGTTGTTCAAAATTGCTAAAATTAGCAATTGATGTCTATTTGGACCATTTTAGCCTATTGGATAATTTTTTTGGATTTTTAAAATATTTTTCAAAAAAATTTATGAAATTCTTTTTCCAAAAATGTATCATTTGTGATTAAACAATTCCAAACAAGTCTAGAATGATTTTTTAAAGTTCATTACACCTTTCCCCTACATGTGCTCCTAGTGCTGAAGCAAACTTAACTTCAAAAATTAATTCCACCTAGAAAGCGATTTTCTAGGATTTTTTAGATATGTTTATGTTAATCCTTATCAAGATACCTTTCTCGTGGTACCTTATTTTCCCCTAGAGCCTTCAGATGAACCTAGAATAAATTTAGGACATAATGTTGGCCTTCATTTTTTGGCCTTAAGAAAATTAATTGAATTTATCTGTACCACCTTTGTTAATCATTTGAATGCCTTAAAGCGAATCCAAGTAACTTATTCCATGGAGCCATAAACCTTAACACGAGTACCACTAGGCTTGGACTAAGGCCTAAATTTTTTCTAAAATTTTATCATTTATTTCAAATTGTTAGACCTTAAATATGGTGATGGAAACTAAAAGAGGGTGAATTGATTTCTCAAAAACTTTTCCTAATTAAAACTTTGAATATATAAATTGAGAAATCTAGCAGTGAATAACTTGGAGTTGTAAGATAGTGAAACAAACAAAGATAAATGAGTAAGGGATAAAGAAAATTTATAAAGGTTCAACCTCACTTGCCTACGTCCTCTCCCTTGGCCTTACTTACTAAAAAGTTTTCAAATTCACTATTTTGAATTGTTTACCTTGCAAGCATAAGGTATAACCTTTATAACTCCCTATCTTTCAAGGCTTGATAGAAACCTTTTTCTAATCATTTATCGCTAAGATAGAACCCTCTCGCTACTTTTGAAGGCTTAATGGAAACCATCTCTATCTTTTCAAGCTAGGATAGTAGCCTTTTTATCTTTCAAGGCTAAAATACCAACCTCTTTATCTTTCAAGGCTAAGATTCCAACCTCTATATCTTTTAAGGCTGGATAGCAACCCCTCTATCTTTCAGGGCTAAGATACTAATCTCTTTATCTTTTTAGGATAAGATAGCAACCTTTTAGCTTTTCATGGCTAAAGTAGTATCTTCCCCTTTTTACAAAGGTTCTTAGGTGTAAACGAGAATGACCTCAAGAAGGTTGAGTATTTTTAAGTTTGAGCTCAAGAAAGGATGATTACAACGATATAAACTTAATGAATACAAGAATGATAGGAAGAATTAATCTCATACAATGAATAATCTACTATAAAAGCTTGGAGAGATAAATGATATGGTTATTTGCTCTTTCTCTTCTTTATTTTTATTTTGTTTTTTAGAGTGTTGGCTAGGCTTGTTTATAGCCTTGATTATGATGACTAGGTTTGGAGCCATTAGATCTTCATAAATTAAAGTTATTGTTGCAATATCCTCATTTCGTCTCGATTCAATCCTTGTGGTACCAATACATGATTTGAGTTTTTGCCCTTTTTAAAGCTTGGTATTGATACAGTGATGTAGATCTCGAGACCTAGCAATTTTTCAAGGCCTGGTATTGATATAAAGAACACTTGTAACAAGATTTAGCCTATCATATCCATATTGGCACGGTTTATGTCAACACAAATGAGGGTTTCATGCAAACCTTCGCTACTACTGAGCATTGTATCGATACTTCTAGGTAGACCTGCTTATGGGTCGGGATGGGTCGAATTTGGGTCGAGCTTGAGTATGGTATTAACATTAAATAGGCTTGCCCAAACCTGGACTGACCTGAAATATGGGCTTCGAATTTGTCCAAGCCCACCCATATTTGTAAATAAACAAGCTTATCCATTTAGTCCCGCCCATATTTTATTTTTTATAATTTACTTTTTAAAAAATATTTTTGTTAAAATATAATTTTTATTAATTTAATAATTTTTTTATTAAGTTTATAAATATAAATAATTTAACTTAATTTTTAAAGTTTACACTATAATATTATATATACACGTATTGTTTATATGATAAAAATTACATAATACATAAAACATAAAATAAACGTATAATGTAATAGTAAAATAGACTAGGTTAGGCCGGGCTCAAGCTTTGAAAGGTAGAACCAAGACCCTGCCCATTTTTAATTAGGCCTAATTTTTTTTGCCCAAGTCCTTTTTTTTGGGCCTAATATTTTTATCCAAACCCTCTCAAATATCAGGCAAGCCTTCAAGCTTAAGTAGATAGCCCTTGAGCAAGTCTATTTTTGGGGTTTGTATCAATACTAAACATATTGTATCAATACTTAGGCTATCATATCAATAAATTTAGGGGTTTTAGGCTTGGCATTGATGCTAACATGCATTAGATCATAGATACATTAAAAATACCTTATAAAATGATTTTTCTTAACTTAAAACTTACTAAAACAAGTCTCAAACATATTCTAGAGATCAGTATATATTTGAAAGATCTTTCTTTAGAAAATATGAAGTCTTAAAAAACTAACTTGAAAGTATTTAAACACAAGCTAATTAACCTTAATTTTTTGTTATATCAAAGTAAAGATTAACTCAAAGCTAATGAAGCTAACAATCTCCCCCTTTTTGATATGATAAAACTTAAGTTGAATTTTTTTATACAAACTCCCTTTAAATATTTAAAGATTTTTAATAAAAACTTTCCTTCAATAAAAACATTATTTGAAGATATGAAAACTTTGTAAAATGCTTTTGTAAAAACTTAGCGATGGCAAACAAGGTCACATTAGGACGTAACATTAAAAATCAAAATAAATTATTTTATATGCAAGAGGCAAACAAGGACACATTAGGCCGTAACACTACAAACCAACATTAATAATTTCAAATGCATGAGATGTTATCAATACGAACACATATGAAACAATTCTCCCTCCTATTTGCTTTTATATAAATATTCAATTAAAACAAGCAAATAAACCTCTAAAATTCTCCTACATTTTGTTATATCAAAAAGGTAGATTAATTCAGAGCTAGGGGTTTTAAGTCAAGTAAAAATTCATGCAAACTACACGGATCAACAAGCAGTTAAGAACAAATATAACCAGTTGTTAGGAAAAAAATATGGATATTGAAGTCCATTCTTAGTTCAAATTTCATGCATTCATTTGTGGACTTTTAAGCACAAATAAGATTATGAGCATAGAAGATATGGCAATTGTTATTAAAATAAATCCTAATTGTTGTCTATATGCATGAATAATACCTGATGTTGAATTTTTAGTATGTAAGCATACGACTTATAATCAATCAATTGAACCATATGGAAAGTTTGAAAAACATTTATCAAGTAAAGCATAGAAAAACTTTTATAGGTTGAAAAATCATTTCTCATACAAGAAATTTCGAATAAGATCATATGAGCAAATTTTGAACATAAACCACCATGCTAATCATTTTCGCAAGAGAATATGCCTAGTGTTAGTGCATAGTATTTTTTTGTGCAAGTAAGCATTGTAATTATAGGAAGGCATATACCAATTATGGTCAAGGATGCTATATTTTAATGAATAAACATGTATAAGAATTAATCATAAGCATTTTAAACCAATAGTCAAGGCATGATAAAACATAGAATACCAATTGTTAGAACAATAGATGTCAAAAAGGCTTAACTCAGGGTCATCTTCAAGGATTTAAGCAAAGCAAACAATTCAAGCATACAAAGATACCAATTATTAATTATGAGCTCAAGCTTGCATGCTATGAATGCTTGAATAAGTTTAATTATCAAACTTATTAAGCTTTGTTATATGCTCGTTATTACTTTCAGTCCATGAAATTACGTTTGGATGATTTAGGCTTGATTTGATAAAGTTGCATGCTTGTTTACTTCCATTTATTTTGCAAGTGTTTATCTTCTCAAGAATGGCTTTATCTCGATGAAACATTGCATAAACTTAAGAGAGATCTTGGCAAAAGATAGACAATAGCAATGCCAAGATATCAAGGGTAATGTATAAATATATATAAATCTCTTTAAAAGAATGTTCAACAAGCACCAATTTTGAAAGGAAAAAGATACCAATTATTGGCAAATAAAATTGTCATTAATCATAACTATTACCAATTGCAAATTTAAGAAATCATTTAGAGGCTAATTGATAATATTTAGCTAAATGGTATCATATGTTTTTTACAAAGAAAAATATTCAAATAATAAGCATCATGATTCAAATGTGAGCATTTAGTTATGCATTTAATTTATGATAAAGTCATCAATTTATCAAATAAGATGTTCAAACATGTGAGGGGTTATGACATGATGTGTATCACGGCTTAAAAATCATAAAAATAAAGCATTTAAAGTAAAAACCTTTTAAAATGAAGCATGTGATAAGTATTGACATAAAGCATTTTCCATTTTCAATCTAGAAATCATTTTTCTATGTTCTAGGTTTATTTTCTCAAACTCTATTATAAGTTGATTAAGTGCCTTTTGTAATTTATCAAATGCATAAGAATTTAATTATAAGAGTCTGAGGTTACCTTGGGCTCATCAAAAGCCATGAAGCAAAGTTTAGGCATTTCATCATCTGAGTCTTCTTCATCGAACTCATTATTATTGGAAATATCTTTCATCCTAAGTGGTTACAAAAAAATTTCCTTCTTTTATTCTTCTTCTTCTTCTTTTTCTTCTTTTTCGGTAAAAGGCAATCGTACTTGATATGGCACATTGCAATTGTAGCATATTACTTTTTAAATTTGCTTGTTTGAGATGATTTTGCTTTGTTCATCTTGATGAACCTCTTGAACTTTTTGGCAATAATTATTATCTCTTCATCTTTGCCATTTTCTTCATCATCTTTCTTTTCTTTCTCAATCATGAAAGCTTTCAATGCAACTGCAACTTTCATTGGTTACTCTTTTCCGTGATTCATCTTTACTCCATAGGTATCTAAGGCAAAGAGGTTAAGGTATTTTGATTCCTTAATTGCAGTCACCTTAGCTTTCCATGACTTAGTCTCCTTATTGGGATAAACCTTCCCAAGACTTTTCAAGCCATTGGCAATGTTCGTAAATCTATTAGACATCTCCTTGATGCTTTTCTTAGGTTTTAAAGTAAACATTTCATAATCAAGGGTAAGCATGCTTATCTTAGACTCTTTGACTTGATTGGTCCCTTTATGTGTGATTGTCAACCTATCCTATATCTCTTTGGCATTATCACATAGGAACACCTTATTATATTCATTTATCCCTAATGCGTTAAAAAAAGTGTTAATGGCATTGAGTTAAGCCATTTTGGTATCTTTTTCATCTCATTCGGTTTCCTCTTTTGGGACTTCCTTATCTTTTACCACCTTTACTGGGATTATTAAACTATTCATGATTATCTTCCAGACTTGATAATCATTAGCTTAGACAAATAACCCCATTCGTGTCATCTAATAAGCATAATCTTCACTATTAAAGAATAAAGGCCTTACAATTAAATGTCTTTCTCAGCCCATACTGAAGAAATCACCATTAGCCATTTTTCTTGGTCTTGTGCAAATCTTTGCTCAAGGATGTTAAGCTTCTAAGAACGAGACATAAGCTTCAATACCAATTGTTAGACTTTGAATATGATGATGAAAATCAAGAGGGGGTAAATTGATTTCTTAAAAACATTTTTACATTAGAACTTTAAACATATAAATTGAGAAATCTAGCGGTGAATAACTAGGAGTTGCAAGATAGTGAAACAAACAAAGATGAAGAATAAGGGGTAAAGAAGCAAAAATGATAATTTATAAAGGTTTAGCCCCACTTGTCTATGTCTTTTTCATTGGCCTTACTTGCCAAAAAGTTTTATAATTTACTATCTTGAATTGTCTACCTATCAAGGACAAGGTATAACCTTTATAACTCCTTATCTTTTGAGGCTTAAATAGAAACCTCTTCCTTATCTTTTATGGCTAAAATAAAACCCTTTCCCTACTTTTGAAGGCTTAGTTGGAACCTCTTTATCTTTCAAGGCTAAGATAGCAACCTCTCAATGTTTTAATGTTGAGATAGTAACCTTTCAATCTTTCTGAGACAACTTAACAACCTCTTTACCTTTTGATAGCTAGGCTAACAGCCTCTTCTTTTCACAAAGGTTCTCAAGTGTAAACAAGAATGACCTCTAGAAGGCTGAGTGTTTACAAGTTTGAGCTTAATGAAGGATAATTACAAAGATATAGACTCAATGAATACAAGAATGATAGGAAGAATTAATCCTATACAAGGAATAAACCACTATAAAAGCTTGTAGAAACAAATGGTATAGCTATTTGATTTTTTTCTTTATTTTTTTCTATTCTTGGGAGTGTTGGTAAGCTTTATTTGTAGCTTGATCTTCAATATAGCCGTTGGTAGTGTTTGACAAAGGCTTAGAGTCGTCTGAGCTTTATAAATTCAAGTTACCATTGAAATAATTCCTCCAATCTTTAATTTGACCCTTATGGTATCGATACAGGATTTGACTTTTTGCCTATTTTAAAGCTTGGTATCGATACATGGATATAGGTCTCGAGGCTTGAATTGATTAAAAAAAACACCTATATTGAGACTTAGCCTACTATATCATTATTAGCTTGGTTTGTATCAATACAATTGAGGGCTTCACACAAATCTTAGCTACTGCCAAGCATTATATCGATACTTATGGGGTTTGTATCAGTACTCAACATATTGTATCAATACCTAGGCTATTCTATCGACACTTCTAAAGGTTTTTAGCTTGGTATCAATACCAACATGCATTAGATCGATACATATATTAAAAACACATTATAATGTGATCTTTCATGACTTAAAACTTACTAAAACAAGTCTTTAACATATTCTGAAATTAGTACATATTTGGAACATCTTTCTTTAGAAAATATGAAGTCTTAAATAATTCAAGGAAGGAAACTAAGTTGAAAGTACTTAAACATAAGCTAATTAAGCTTAAGTTTTTGTTATATTAAAATTGAGATTAATTCAAAGCTAAGCAAGCTAATAATCTCTCCCTTTTTGATATGACAAAACATAAAGTGAATTTGCTTGTACAAACTCCTCTTTAAACATTTAAAGATTTTCAATAAAAACTCCCTCTTAATAAAAGCATTACTTGAAGATATTAAAACTTTATAAAAACTTGGCAATGGCAGACAAGGTCATATTAGGCTGTAACACTACAAGCCCATATAAATCATTTTGTATGCATGAGGCAAACAAGGTCACATTAGGCCATAACACTACAAACCAACATAAATCATTTCATATGCATGAGATATTATCAATAAAACATATATGGAATAATTCTCCCCTTATTTGCTTTCATATAGATATTCAATTAAAATAAGCAAATGAACCCCTAAAATTCTCTTTCTTTTTTCTTATAGGAAAAGGATAAATTAATTTAAAGTAGGAGTGCAAAGTCAAGCTAGAATTCATACAAGGTATACAAATTAGTAAGTAGTTAAGAGCATGTATACCAATTGTTAAGAAAAAAAAATATAGATATTAAAGTGCAATTCTGTTCGAATTTTGTACTCATTTGTCTACTTTTAACACAAGTAAGATTATAAGTGTGAAAGATAGGTAATTGTTATTAAAATAAATCCTAAATATTGTCTATATGCATGAATAATACTTGATGTTGAAATTTTTAGTCAATACTCATACTAATCATAATCAATCAATTGAACCATATGGAAAGTCTAAAAGCATTTATCAAATAAAGCATGGAAAAAAATTTTATAGGTTGAAAAATTATTTGCTCATACAAGAAATTTCCAATAAGATCATAAGCAAATTTTAAACAGAAAGCATCAAGAGAATATGCCTAGTGTTAGTGCATATTATTTTTATATGCAACTTAAGCAATGTAATCAGAAGAAAGCATATACCAATTATGGTCCAAAAAGGTTTTTTTAGTCAATGAACATGCATAGGAAGTAATCCTGAGCATTTTAAACTTAGAGTAAAGGCATAACAAAAACATAGAATACTAATTGTTGAAACTGATTGTTAGAACAAGAACTATCAAAAACACTTATCTTAAGGTCATGTTCAAGGATTTATGCCAAGCAAACAATTCAAGCATACAAAGATAGTGATTATTAATTCTTAGCTCATCATATATGTTATGAATGCTTGAATAAATTTAATTACCTCAACCTTAGCAAGCTTTGTTGGTATGCTCATTATTACTTTGATTCCATGAATCTGAATGTTGTGCACTTCTTGGATGATTTAGGCTTGATTTAATAAGGTTGCATGCTTGTTCATTTATTTTTTTTGTTTTGCAAGTGTTTATCTTTTCACAAATGGCTTCATCTCAATGAAACCTTAAAAAAACTTGAGAGAGATCTTGGCAAAGGATAAATACTAGTATTATCAAGATATCAAGGATAATGTAAATATATATATATAAATCTCTTTCAAAAAATGTTTAATGGGCACTTATTTTGAAAAAGAAAAAAATGATGCCAGTTGTTTGCAAACAAGATTTTTATTGATCATAACTAATACCAATTGCTAATTTAACAAATCATTTAGAGACTAATCGATAATAATTAGCACAACTGGTATCAATTGTAATTTTGCAAAGAAAATATTCAAATTAAGTACAAAAACCATTTTGCACATATAAGAATCATGATTCAAATATAAGCACTTAGTCATGCATTTGATTTGTGATAAACTCATTAATTTATCAAATAAGATGTTTAAGCATGTGATAAGTAATGAAATGATGTTTATCATGGTTTAAAAATCATAAAAAATAAAGCATTTCAAGTAAAAACCCATTAAAATGATAAAATATATATTTTTAGACTAAAAACAGCTCGAATTGCCAAAATTGCACAACATATAATGATACAAGAGGGTTCTATACCAATACACATAGCTTTGTATCGATATAACATTCATGGTATTGATATAACTTGGGTTTTTTTTGGTTCATTTCATTAATACAATAATCAAATTATCACTATATCCTTTAAGTTTTCCAAAAAAATACTAAGAAAAACATGTAATTTTGTATTCCAAAACTCATGATAAGATGCTTTAATGCAAACATTTTGATTTTGAACATTTGAAACTCATATGAATGATTAGAAGTTTTAATTAAAACAAATTTTAAAATTAAGTTGAATGATCTTGCAATATGCAACCAAAAATTTTGAGATAAAAAATTTTCATTCAACCTACATATATACACAAGTTTATAAGTATGTCCAATGCTCATGAAACTTGTACAAACCATGAAACATAACTTTACGATATAATCAATTATCCTAAGTCCCAGATAAGCATAATTGAACATAAAGCATTAAATAAACTTAAAGGCTTGCCTATGCATGTTTATGGCATAAAACCATATAAGTAAGCTTTACATGCTCCCATAAGGATGCACACATTTGAGCTTTTTCATAACTCAAAACATGAATTTTATTCAAATCAGACTTTTATGCATAATGTCATGCTAGTGTTTATGCTTCATAACATTAAATGAATTAAACATATCATCATTAAGCACGTAATCTTCAAATACATTTTCCAATAAGCTCATACATAGTCAAGATACAAAAGATGTGTTTTCATTGAATTCATTTTGCATCAAAAATAATAAAAATGTTTTTTTTCAATAAAGCGATTTATATATATATAAGTAAACATAAACACCTATACAAACATATATATATATAACATGAATAGGAAACCATATGTGATAAGAACAACCTTAATGTTTAAAAGTTACCCATCACACTTCCTTGTATGTTTAAAGCACCCAATTATGTCGCTTTGCTCCTCATTGCTTCATCATACCTATAAGAGACTTTTACTTGCATTTTAGAACCGAAATTAACTTGGGTCCTTAAAGGTTAGTCTTAAAGCCTCTTGTTCCCTTAGGAACTCATACTTGTCTAATTTTAAATTTTGTTTTTTTTTTCTTAATAGAACATGAATGCATATTATGACCATGAAAATTACAATATGTGCACTTAGTCATATTCATTTAAAAGGATTTTCCAAGTTTTTAATTTTTTTTTCAAATCAACATCAGCATTTTCCAAAATTTCAATTCCTAACTTGAAATTATCAAAATCATTTTCTTAAATCCTTATTTTCATTTTTAAACTTAATTTTAGGTTTCAATAAATAAATCAATTTCCATTTTTAATTTAGAAACCATTTTTTTGTGTTTTAAGATCACTTTCTCAGACTCTATTGCAAGTTCATCAAATGTCTCTTGCAATTCATCAAATGTGCATGTAATTAAATTAAAAGAGTTTGAGGTTACCTTGGGCTTATTAAAGGCAATGAAGTAAAGTTTGGGCATTTCATCATCCGAATCTTCATCATCAGACTCTTCATCATCAAAAATATTGCTTTCACCCAAGTGGCTATAAACAAATTCCTTTTTTTCTTCTTCTTCTTCTTCTTTTTCTTCAATAAAGGACAATCGTACTTGACATAGCCTGGTTTACTGTGATTGTGGCACATTACTTTTTCAACTAGGCTTCTTTGAGGTGACTTTTCTTTGTTTATCTTGATGAACCTCCTGAACTTTTTGGCAAGAATGATCATCTCTTTATCTTTGCCATCTTCTTCATCATTTTTGTCCTCTTCTTCACTCATGGAAGCCTTCACTGCAACTCCATCTTCCTTTGGTTACTCATTTTAATGATTCATCTTCATTTCATAGGTGATGAGTGATCTGATGAGTTCATCTAAAGCAAAAAAGTTTGAGGTGTTTTGATTCTTCAATCATGATTACCTTAGCTTACCATGACTTAGGAAGGGTATTAAGCATTTCCTTGACCATCTGCTTGTTAGGATAAACCATCCTAATTCAAGACATTGATAATGTCTATAAATTTATCAAACATCTCTGTGATGCTTTCTTCTGGTTTCATCTTAAACTTTTCATAATCAAAGGTGAGCATGATTATCTTTCAAACTTGATAATCATTTGCTTAGGCAAATAACCTTATTATTTTCTTTTAATAAGTACAATCTTCACCGTTAAAAAAATGAAAGCATACAATTAAATATCCATCTTAACCCATACTGAAAAAATTAACACTAGACATTTTGCTTGGTCTTTTATGGATCTTTGCTCAAAAATGTTAAGCTTATAAGAATGGGACATAAGACCTTGAATGTGATGATGCAAATCAAGAAGGGGTAAATTGATCTGTCAAAATTATTTTAGATTAAAACTTTGAATATATAAATTAAGAAATCTAGCGGTGAATAACTTTACAACTCTCTACATCCTCACTTGCCTACATTTTCTCCTTTAGCCTCACTTGTCATAAGTTCTTTAATTCACTATCTTGAATTGCTTACCTGTCAAAGAAAGTATAACCTTTACAACTCTTTATCTTTCCAAGCTTAGATAGAAACCTCATTTTTATCTTTTATGGCTGAAATAGAATCTTCTCCTTACTTTTGAAGACTTAATATGAACCTCTCTATCTTTCTAGGCTGAGATAGCAACCTCTCTATCTTTCAAGCCTAAGATAGCAACCTCTCAATCTTTCAATACTAAGATAGTGTCATAACGTACCTCGGGGTGGATCTTCGCAGATATATTAGTGCGTACGACTTAAAATATTTTTCTAACTTGGAAATGTCTTTTTAACCAAGACTTTTCTTTGGCAATGTGGTGAGAACGAGAATACATGGATTCTTGACTTATGGGACAGTGAAAGGGACCATAAGACGAATCGCTCATCCTATTGGTCTCGGATGACCATCACGAAATAGTCAATGTTTGGAGTAGCCACCGATCATTTTGGGCTAAGCATGATCGAATGCCTATTGAAACCTATGTTTTAAGTAACGAAACTCAAAACATCATTCCCATGGACTACGTAATACAAAGATTTGTCGTTTGGGTTTGGGAGTTGGTTACACACGATGAGGTACGAACCTCTTCATGACGCCCGAAATCGGTACCTTACTAGCTATCTCTCATCTTATTTTCGATTCTTTCGATCTTAACTTGCCATTATTTCAATATAACCCTCTTATAATGCATGAATCTTATAGAAATAGAAATCCAGGTTTTGATGAAAAAGATTTAATCTTATATATGCCCCGGAGAGATGGGAAATATAGAGATTTTCAGTAAAAGTGAACTCTGGATTTTACTTTGAAAATGGAATCTTCCACTTTAGGCACCGGAGAGATACCTACGTAGAACATTACCTTTAATTTTATTTGAAACAATTTAAAAGTATGAATGCAAATAATCATCACAAAGACATCATGTTAGTAAAACAATAAACGAAGTAACATAACATGGATCATTAATGCAATGATAAAGAAAAAGAATGTATTATTGGAATTTATCTCGCTATTGGCATCGATTATCTAGGAATAACCGAATCAACAATTTTTGAGATACATATGGATTTCTTGATTAAATGAGATTTGTTTGACATATTCATGGAAATCTAGGAAAGAGAAGAATTTAATTGCAATTGAAAGACAGGGTTAGAGTATCCCCTCAAAAAGATAGGATTGGAGTATCCTCTCGAAAAGATGGGGTTGGAGTATCCTCGTGGATGATGAATAATTTAATGAAGAAAGATTCTTTAAAGGTTGACAATTTTGAAAAATGGGGTTGGAGTATCCCCTCAGAAGGTCGAGATTAGAGTATCCACGAAAGTGACATATCTGACACTTTGTAATGAAGTCGAGTTAGAAAAATTAGGTTGATAAAACCTTGTGATTTAGAAGATAGGTGAGCATTTGGATGACTTTTGGTGAAAGAAATTATTGTGAATGGGGATGGTAAAGATGTAAAATATGTTTGTGCCTTGATATGAGCCTATGGGAGGTCAAAGCATATTCTCGAGTCTAATGGGTTGACATGGAGACATTTGAATGTCTCAAGACGAAATTTGGGAAAATAACTCAATTTTGACGAAAACCAAAAACAAGGGACAGCATCACACTATCTTACATCCCGAATTTATTCTAAATTGATTTGAAGGATTTAGAGAATGGACAAGATACCGTTATAAAGGTAACTCGATAAGGGTCATCCTAAAAATATTCCCACTACCCCAAAAAGTCACTTTCTCGAAAAATAAATTTTTAAGTTCAGATTGAGCATGCTGCTGGCAGAGCATATGAGGGACAAGGTGTGTTAGAATTTGAAAAATCACCCCGGACTCATTTGGTATCGAGAAATTGCAAGCAATACCTTTCTCAAAAGGGAATTTCATGAATCTTTCAGGAAAAATGTTTGAAAAGTTTTAAAAATTCATTTAGTGGGCCTGAACGGCCCAACCAGAATTCATGTTTGGATTCCAAAGGTTCTAGATAGTTTAAATTTGAAAAATCATAACTTTCTCATCCGGACTGATTCAGGGATGAACAAGTCCTCGTTTCAAAGATATTTTGACACATTTTTAGAGAAAAATATCATAAAATTCACTAAAAATCGTTTGGGATTTTAAAATGATTTTTCAATTTGAAACAGCTATGCTACCAGTAGGGGACAAAACAAAGTAGGGGATATCTCTCCTCTCTTTTTTTTTTATGTCTACGAGTTGAGACTTGAGTCATTGATATTCGAACGTTTATGACTGAAGGGAAAAATTGGCATGAGCATCACAAGCTCATTTATACAGCCCTGGAGTAGTTTGGGATGATGAAACAGCCTGTTGATTATATCACTCAAGGTTTTGACTCAAGAAAAAGGCACAAACATTTAGGGAATAGTGTAAGACCATATTCATTTCAAAATCAAAAGATTTGAGCTTGTTTAACAAAGATTCCAAGCCTGGAAAACTTAATTTTCCCCAAGATATTTTGCTAGCTTTAAGGAAAATGCTAAGTCCATGCTAATCCTCATTGGTT